>JAWZYV010010088.1:0-268530 GCA_038373885.1 Cheiracanthium punctorium
AAGCGAAATTACTTATCTTCACAAGTTATTTTAGAACATATAAAATGAAGCATTACATTTTCTAAGAACGGATGTTACCATAGTGGAAATATAAAAGATGGAACTGAATTTTAGTAAAAGGGCTGTTTATCAATACGCTCATTTATTGAATGTGCAGCTGTAAAATAGCATTTCTGGAATACTGTTTTAATGGAATAAAAAAGAATCAAAATGTTCTACCCCTAATAGTATTTTTATAAATTGGAATCTTAAAAAAGACAGATAAAAAAAAAATTCCCTTCAAATCATGCACATCCAGGAGATGATGTAAGCTTAAGCATACTTCTTTATCTGAATGTGGGGTTTTACTTAATATATATTCTGCTTTTAGTACAATGAGAAGTCATAAGAGGTATCTAATCGCGTACAACGAATTGCATTCAATTCGGCTGCAAGAAGGCTAACAATGACAATGATTTAAAAGACCTCTTTCCGCCTATCAATACATATTTAAGGTTTCATTTCATAGGTTATACCAGGAAGCACCTACATTCATGCAGACATTTTCTAGTGACTTTATCGTCTTTGATGATTTTGCTCGTAAGCAATGGATTTGCTGCATTATTCATAATTAAAAGTCTTTTAGATACGGACGAAACTAATGTTAGTAAAAGGCGTCTATTGGCTATCTCTATTCACTCTGGAGAATTATATTTAAGAGTTCTGGTTATAATAAAATGCGGGGGAAATCCGCAGTTTTACTAGGAAATTCACAAAATTACGCTGCAGTATCAACGCGAAATTCAATTCGATGTAAAAGGAACTTGGTCGTTGTTTTGATAGCTAATGACATTTTCAACTTGACTCGTTACTGCATCCTTTTTATGGAGAAAACTTCTTTTCAATTTTATCCCTATCTAGGAGATAGTTTATATTAGATGTTTGTTCCATCGCCATATTCAACTCCTTTTGCTTACGTTTATGAGCGTATAATCTTGTCACCTGGTATACACATTCTTGTCACCTTTTGTCGCCATTTATTTCTGCTGTGTGTGCTGTGTATTAAAGAATATGTTACTAAAGTTAAAATATAAACTGGATCATAGACAGGAATTGACCATGAATACCCTTTACACCGATTATTCTGCAGTAACCAAAATGGTTTTCAATTCAAACAAATTCTTAGATAGCATGATGTTGGCAACGCTGTCTATCATAATTGTATGGATTTATTACGTCTAATACATGCTTGTTTTTATAGATATTCAAGCATCCAGGAGATTATTCATGTTTATGACCCTTGTATTTCTTCAGTTGAATTTCTGTGCATTTGCTTCTTTTCGTCGTCCGTTGCAAGAGCAATGACTGAAGTGAACGATTCGATTTATACTCTACTATCTCAAAACATCACTAATACTCCATTGCTATTTAAAGTGAATCAAAATTTTAAGGGGTTTGTGGTTTTCGATGGCGTTGTCATTAACAAATCTTTAATTCTGTCCACTATGGTAAGTCTTTTGACGTATGGCATATTGATTGCAGCGTTTCAGATGGATGAGAAAATATAGAGAAAGTAACTGAATTAAGTACGAGTATAAATAGACGGCAAATTTTTTGACTGGAGTAATTAAAGTGTCCACATGAAGAATTTAAGAAAAAATTAAGAAGTAAACGGTGTCGAAAAACTTTTCGACATTATTTCTCATCGCTGTGCAAAAACTGAATAAATCGGATAAATGGACTTCACTAAAATACTTCACTCGACTGCGACCAACTTTCTATCACTTGAGTTCTATCACTTATATAACTTTCTGGGACCGGTTAGGGGAGCTGTAGACCCTAGGCATAAGGAAAAATAAGTCCCCAAACGATAACTTAGATGCCTTCCTTAAAAAAAAAAAATTGTATCATATAGGCTAAAAAGTTTTAAATATTCCCCCCCCCCTCTTCCAAACACAAAATTTTAATCTTAAGTAGTCTGAAATTAAAAAAAAAATATATACATTATGTCAGTGTGAATGAAACGTCTAGTCGAAGTGCTTCATCGACTTAAGAGCATTTTTATCAGTTGAAAAAATGTCATTGGTTAAAATTTGTTTATGCAAGCGTTTTTTTTATTAAATTTTTATTGTTCATACTATATAATTCAAACATAATGTAACTTCTGAGGTTTTTTTTTAACTTTGTAGTTTTATTGTAAAACGTTAAAAGTGAAAAATGTATGATGCCTGGTCTCATAAAATCTGGAATGCCCCGTCTGCCCTTCCGGTAATACAGCAATGAACAGTTAGAGCGCTTGGTCTGCAAATAGTGTGCGCTAATTGGATTCCCGAATAAACGCTTAGAGGACATTTGTCCGTAATTTTAAATTGAGCAAGGTTAGTTTAATTTAATAAGTGGGTCTAATACTGAGAAAGCAGCCGTAGTTGTAGTCTGGGTTGTCGTAGCTGTAGTCTCTACAGTTGCGGAATTCCTTTGCAGTGATCTCAATAAATAAATAAAATGAAATAAAACTAATAAAAATACCTTATATGGAAATTTTTATAAATCCATACACATACATTTATTCAGGTTATAGAAATGTATATACATGTACATTTCTTCAAGATACTTAACTATTGAAAACAGTGATAGCATATTAGAGCTACTTGTAACCCATACGTACTCTCACATGAACGTAGTTGCAAAATGATGTGGAATGCATAACACACGTTTCAATGCAATTTCTTCACATATTTCGATTCTTGGTTATTTCTCAAATCTAATATGACATGTATTTAGTATGTTTATATTGCTACACCAAATTTTCTCTGTGTTTGCGTACACAAGTTAGAAGTTTATGGTACACCATTCATACACAATGGAAGGTTTTCTCAAAAGATGATTCACACACAAAAAAAAAATGATGTGCAAATCATAAGTAATCTACTTTTAAAGTCTGTTTAAAAAATAATATAATAGAACGAAGGAAAAATTGCATCTTTCAAACATTTTCCCACCTATAGAAAATACGTAAGAAAATTATAGCTTTTGCTTCAATTAGACTCTGTAGAACTTTTTTTAAAATTAGGAATACATTTTCTGTCGAACATATACATTACAGTACTAGTTAGGAAAGTTGGGTATAGAAATTTTCGTAAACTCTCTGTATTTCAATCAAGTTATTTGATGAAAATGAAACTCCCTCAAAGTTTTTAGATTTGCAATTAATTTATAATTACATACTGATTAATACTTTGGCCAAATCACCAATTCTAAGATAAAATATGAAAGCTTCGATTTTGTTTTATGCGATCTATTCAGATTATTAAAAGCATAATATATATTTATCGGTAGATGACAGCTAAGTGAAAAAAAGAAGCTTACTGTTCTTCAAGGTCGAGATTTAAGATAAAGTACAGGGTGATCAGTTTAACCCTTTAACGCGCAGTGTTCCCGCTCTGAGAACACCAAACTCTGACATTTTGACTGTTGCCAGTCACGAAGAATAGATTTGATTTCTATAAAAATAGTTGCGGGTGACATAGCTCCACGAGAATCCTTTAGTTTTTAGCGCGTCATTTCCCGTAAAAAATTGTCACGATTATTTTTAATGGCACTGACATCTGCTGAAAAATGGTAGAATGCGAGACCAGCTGGATAGATTGCCCAATGCTGAAAAAAGGCAGCCGTTTCTATCGCTCGACTTAACTACTAGCAAGATGGCGGACGATCGAAACGTTCATCACGTGCCACAGATCTGGAGACCCTTTTTTGACGACAGCTGGCTGCTGCTCACAGCCAGCTGTCGTAAAAAAAAGGGTCTCTAGATCAGATCTGTGGCACGTGATGAACGTTTCGATCGTCCGCCATCTTGCTGGTAGTTAAGTCGAGCGATGGCAACGGCTGCCCTTTTTTCAGCATTGGGAAAGGGTTGCGCCTCAAAGGGTTAAAAGAGCACCCGATGGTTTTTCCTATTCTCCTTAAATCGGACGGATGTGGCAACTATTCTAATATTGAAGTATAAATTGTTTGAACTTTAAATGTGGGAGACAATTTCCAAAACTGTTGAACTGTTACAACTTTATTTCTGAGGTAAAACAGGAATGAAGGCGCACAATATTGGTTAATCCTGTGATAATTTTATTTTTGGAAAACACAATTTAATTCAAACTTTTTACATTATCCTTCCTTACAGCAAATGTTGAAAATGTTTGCCATTATTTTCAATGCAAACATAAAAACAAATGATTTTTTTTCGAGAGAAGTCCTTCAAAAATCGATGAATTAAAACAAACTGTAACTGTAGAAATCTCGTGAAATAACACCAACAATGTTGAAAAGAGTGTCAGAAAACTTGGTTAGACGTATTCATGTTTGCATTCAAAATGGTGGTGAACATTTTCACAATTTCCTGTAAGTTAAGATAGTGTAAAAATTGCGAATTAAATTATGTTTTTCAAAAATAAAATTATCACAGGATTAAGTAAAATTATGTGTCTCAATGTCTGTTTTACCAAACAAATAAAGTTTTAACTGTGTTATAAATTGTCTCCCACACTTAAGCAAGGTTCAAACAACTATATTTCAGTGAATAATAGTTGTCAAACGCGTAAGATTTAACCCTTTGAGGCGCAACCTTTTCCGAATGCTGAAAAAAGGGCAGCCGTTGCCATCGCTCGACTTAACTACCAGCAAGATAGCGGAAGATCAAAACGTTCATCGCGTGCCATGGGGAATTCATTGGGGTGAAATAAACAAATAACACTATCTACATGGCAAACATAGGAACTCTTCAAATATAACAATAATTTTGATCGATTGGGGGGGGGGCAAAGATGTAAGGACGGCTGACGGGCACAGCCAGCTGTCGTCAAAAAAGGGTCTATAGATCTGTGGCATACGATGAACGTTTTGATCGTCCGCCATCTTGCTGGTACTTAAGTCGAGCGATGGCAACGGCTGCCCTTTTTTCAGCATTGGGAAAGGGTTGAGCCTCAAAGGGTTAAAAGAGCACCCGATGGTTTTTCCTATTCTCCTTAAATCGGACGGATGTGGCAACTATTCTAACATTGAAGTATAAATTGTTTGAACTTTAAATGTGGGAGACAATTTCCAAAACTGTTGAACTGTTACAACTTTATTTCTGAGGTAAACCAGGAATGAAGGCGCACAATATTGGTTAATCCTGTGATAATTTTATTTTTGGAAAACACAATTTAATTCAAATTTTTTACATTATCCTTCCTTACAGCAAATGTTGAAAATGTTGGCCATTATTTTCAATGCAAACATAAAAACAAATGATTTTTTTTCGAGAGAAGTCCTTCAAAAATCGATGAATTAAAACAAACTGTAACTGTAGAAATCTCGTGAAATAACACCAACAATGTTGAAAAGAGTGTCAGAAAACTTGGTTAGACGTATTCATGTTTGCATTCAAAATGGTGGTGAACATTTTCACAATTTCCTGTAAGTTAAGATAGTGTAAAAATTGCGAATTAAATTATGTTTTTCAAAAATAAAATTATCACAGGATTAAGTAAAATTATGTGTCTCAATGTCTGTTTTACCAAACAAATAAAGTTTTAACTGTGTTATAAATTGTCTCCCACACTTAAGCAAGGTTCAAACAACTATATTTCAGTGAATAATAGTTGTCAAACGCGTAAGATTTAACCCTTTGAGGCGCAACCCTTTCCGAATGCTGAAAAAAGGGCAGCCGTTGCCATCGCTCGACTTAACTACCAGCAAGATAGCGGAAGATCAAAACGTTCATCGCGTGCCATGGGGAATTCATTGGGGTGAAATAAACAAATAACACTATCTACATGGCAAACATAGGAACTCTTCAAATATAACAATAATTTTGATCGATTGGGGGGGGGGGCAAAGATGTAAGGACGGCTGACGGGCACAGCCAGCTGTCGTCAAAAAAGGGTCTATAGATCTGTGGCATACGATGAACGTTTTGATCGTCCGCCATCTTGCTGGTACTTAAGTCGAGCGATGGCAACGGCTGCCCTTTTTTCAGCATTGGGAAAGGGTTGAGCCTCAAAGGGTTAAAAGAGCACCCGATGGTTTTTCCTATTCTCCTTAAATCGGATGGATGTGGCAACTATTCTAACATTGAAGTATAAATTGTTTGAACTTTAAATGTGGGAGACAATTTCCAAAACTGTTGAACTGTTACAACTTTATTTCTGAGGTAAACCAGGAATGAAGGCGCACAATATTGGTTAATCCTGTGATAATTTTATTTTTGGAAAACACAATTTAATTCAAATTTTTTACATTATCCTTCCTTACAGCAAATGTTGAAAATGTTTGCCATTATTTTCAATGCAAACATAAAAACAAATGATTTTTTTTCGAGAGAAGTCCTTCAAAAATCGATGAATTAAAACAAACTGTAACTGTAGAAATCTCGTGAAATAACACCAACAATGTTGAAAAGAGTGTCAGAAAACTTGGTTAGACGTATTCATGTTTGCATTCAAAATGGTGGTGAACATTTTCACAATTTCCTGTAAGTTAAGATAGTGTAAAAATTGCGAATTAAATTATGTTTTTCAAAAATAAAATTATCACAGGATTAAGTAAAATTATGTGTCTCAATGTCTGTTTTACCAAACAAATAAAGTTTTAACTGTGTTATAAATTGTCTCCCACACTTAAGCAAGGTTCAAACAACTATATTTCAGTGAATAATAGTTGTCAAACGCGTAAGATTTAACCCTTTGAGGCGCAACCCTTTCCGAATGCTGAAAAAAGGGCAGCCGTTGCCATCGCTCGACTTAACTACCAGCAAGATAGCGGAAGATCAAAACGTTCATCGCGTGCCATGGGGAATTCATTGGGGTGAAATAAACAAATAACACTATCTACATGGCAAACATAGGAACTCTTCAAATATAACAATAATTTTGATCGATTGGGGGGGGGGCAAAGATGTAAGGACGGCTGACGGGCACAGCCAGCTGTCGTCAAAAAAGGGTCTATAGATCTGTGGCATACGATGAACGTTTTGATCGTCCGCCATCTTGCTGGTACTTAAGTCGAGCGATGGCAACGGCTGCCCTTTTTTCAGCATTGGGAAAGGGTTGAGCCTCAAAGGGTTAAAAGAGCACCCGATGGTTTTTCCTATTCTCCTTAAATCGGACGGATGTGGCAACTATTCTAACATTGAAGTATAAATTGTTTGAACTTTAAATGTGGGAGACAATTTCCAAAACTGTTGAACTGTTACAACTTTATTTCTGAGGTAAAACAGGAATGAAGGCGCACAATATTGGTTAATCCTGTGATAATTTTATTTTTGGAAAACACAATTTAATTCAAATTTTTTACATTATCCTTCCTTACAGCAAATGTTGAAAATGTTTGCCATTATTTTCAATGCAAACATAAAAACAAATGATTTTTTTTCGAGAGAAGTCCTTCAAAAATCGATGAATTAAAACAAACTGTAACTGTAGAAATCTCGTGAAATAACACCAACAATGTTGAAAAGAGTGTCAGAAAACTTGGTTAGACGTATTCATGTTTGCATTCAAAATGGTGGTGAACATTTTCACAATTTCCTGTAAGTTAAGATAGTGTAAAAATTGCGAATTAAATTATGTTTTTCAAAAATAAAATTATCACAGGATTAAGTAAAATTATGTGTCTCAATGTCTGTTTTACCAAACAAATAAAGTTTTAACTGTGTTATAAATTGTCTCCCACACTTAAGCAAGGTTCAAACAACTATATTTCAGTGAATAATAGTTGTCAAACGCGTAAGATTTAACCCTTTGAGGCGCAACCCTTTCCGAATGCTGAAAAAAGGGCAGCCGTTGCCATCGCTCGACTTAACTACCAGCAAGATAGCGGAAGATCAAAACGTTCATCGCGTGCCATGGGGAATTCATTGGGGTGAAATAAACAAATAACACTATCTACATGGCAAACATAGGAACTCTTCAAATATAACAATAATTTTGATCGATTGGGGGGGGGGCAAAGATGTAAGGACGGCTGACGGGCACAGCCAGCTGTCGTCAAAAAAGGGTCTATAGATCTGTGGCATACGATGAACGTTTTGATCGTCCGCCATCTTGCTGGTACTTAAGTCGAGCGATGGCAACGGCTGCCCTTTTTTCAGTATTGGGCAATCTATCCAGCTGTTCTCGCGTTCTTCCATTTTTCAGCAGATGTCAGTGCTGTTAAAAAGAATCGTGACCATTTTTGTTACGGGAAATGACGTGCTAAAAAGGAAAGGAATTTCGTTGAGCTATGCAACCGCAACTATTTTTATAGAAATCAAATCTATTCTTCGTGACTGGCAACGCTAGTAACTAATCCGAACATTCTCACCGAATTCCCACAACTACATGAACACTTACGCGAACTCTTAGCCGCACCCTCTCTTAAATTACTGGCCGTCGCACCACTCTACGACACATTTAAACAGTGCGTAAGCGTAGCGGTCATGGATTTGCGTCCCAGCACACGCGTTCGCCGTCACAAACGAAGCAACTCTGATGCTAGCGAGGCCTCGACCTCAAACAAAAAAGGCCCCTTAACCAGCAACTCTGATTCCGAAGACTCCTTCATCGAGGATGATGAAAACCCCGAAACACACACTGAGACTGTCGATATGACAGAAGAAGAACACCTCGTAGCAAACGCACAAAGCGAGCACACACTAGTAGTCAGAGACCGCAATTACAACGGTCACGGAAACCTCTCCTCCCACGGTCACTGACGCTCCTGTCACTAACAACACAAAACCCAAGCCGTCAGGCTCCCAAACTAAGTCTAGCATCGACACGACTTTGCAAAACTTGGTCATGGCCAGATCGCAACCTAAACGCCCCAAAAAATCAAATAAGAAACGTTCTGCCTTGAAGAAAGGCAATAGAACTAAAAATAAAAAACCAAACACCCCGACATACATAAGTGGGAGCTCTTTCTCCTCCATCCTTGAGGTTTTCTCGCTCGCTAGGGAGTTAACGGATACTGTCGATCTCCCACTGATGATAAATATCTTGAAAGAAGTAATCGCAGCTCATCATCCACCGTAATGGGTCATACACCGTAAAGCCATGATTTGGCACCCATGACTTTTTTATTCCCGTACATAAAAAATAAATTACTTGGACAACGATTTTCGGCACCCGAAGAAGCGGTTGATGCATTCAAAACGCATGTTCTGCAATTACCTATATCGGAGAGGGAAAAGGGCTTCGAAAATTGGTTCAAACACATACAAAAGTTCATTGATCTTCATGGAGAATATTTTGGAAAACAATAAAACCAATTTCGATCATAAATATTTATTGTTTCATTATTAGGCCAGAAATATAAATAGCAACCCTCGTATAGAAAAACTATTACGAATCTTAACAGTCATTGCTGTCTTTCGTAATTTGTATGGGACCTCAAAGACTAAACCTGAAGGTTTAGAAAATGACGAAAAATCGCAAGAAGAGTTCGATACGTGGGTCCAAATGGACGAAAAAGCAAAAGCAGATATAATTCTATGTATATATCGCCATCTGAACTCAAAGAAATAAAAATTTGTGTCACTTCATCAGATGTATGGAAGAAACTGGGAGAAATCTATCCGTCTAAAGGACCTGCTCGTAAATCTAAATTACTGAAATCTTTAATTCAATATAAGATACCCGACTCGTCTAACGGAATTCATGACCATTTGAGAAAATTCTTCGACATAGTGGACAGACTTTCAGAAATAGATATTAAAATAGACGACGACTTGCTGACTGTAATGCTGTTATATAGCTTCCCAGCAAACACACACCTGCTGGCGGAGTACCTTGCCGGTGCCTTTCTGCCTTTACGTCCAGCACCGGCCCGGCACTTCAAAAAGTAACTGAATCGTACCAAAAGTGGTCGCCCGAGAAGTACCTTGCGAGAAGCCCGGGAAGGCAACGGCACTCTGCTGGCATACTGCATGTGCCGGCCGTTACTCACAATATAGGCACTGGACCATTAAGTTTATAATGCCCAAAATGAAACGGCCGGGTGCCGGCTATTATTAAAAATAAAGGCACAGGTCCGGTATCTTAACAGTGACTACAATATAATGGCGCGGTACCGGATTAGTGCCTATTTACAGTAATGCTGCCATAATTAAAATACGAGCCAGTGACTGATTCGGGGTAGGGGGCTTATTCATCAATTCTCACCCCCACCCCGCAAAAAAACAAACAAAAAACCAACAATAAAAAACCAACATAAATGAAAGATAAAAAGCAGCAAAATCCGTTGGTCAATCGTTTGCAAATTATGTGCGCCTATCATTGGTTAATTGTGTACAGTTTTCATAAACTGCAATTTTCTTACAAATTTGCAGTCGCAAAAGATTTTTTTTATGAGAGAGGCGGTAACACATTTCAGAACCAACATAAAATCATCTATAAAATCATATCAGTTTAATTTCAATATTTCAGAGTTAGAGATTTTATAAATGATTTATAATGCTTTATGGTTGATATATATATGTGTGTATGTACTAAACAAAATCTTACAGGAAGTAATAATAAATAAAATTGTACTGTGGTAACACACATAACTTTAGGATAACATTTTGCTTTATTGTACATTTTGTATACATCAAATTATTTTTTAAATGTTAGCTATTCTGAAAAGAAATTTTCTGTATCTATACCTGTTGTATACTACATGATTCAAATTTTATGCAGGAAAGTACTTTTATACACTAAAATAAGTATCACTAGTAACCTCAGCGACTTAAAAAAAAGTCACCAGTTTAGTAGCTTTTTTCTCAATTTTAGTTCCCAAAATAGTAACATTTCTGAATGATTTTGTAGTTAAGAAATAAACATGCTTAATTTAGTTTCATTTAAGGATTGAATAAAATGATAAATTAAAAAACTTCATGCGTTATATATATATATATATATATAGAGAGAGAGAGAGAGAGAGAGAGAGAATATAGAATAGCTAACTTACGTAATGTGGAATCCCAAGATAATCCATTGATAAAGTGAAAAAATATATAAAAATAAAAAATGCAGATAGCACATGGTGCCAATTAACGAGCTTATACCGAAAAAAGTATAAATTTAGCCTTCTAAGCCAATGAAAGAGTGGATAATTTGGATATAAAGCGCCAAATGAGACCAGGTGGGCTTTAAGCCTAACCACATGTATTCCCATGAGTCGGATATGGAATGGAAAATTGAAATGGTGTGCTCTATCGTCAGGCGCCACCGCACACACATTTCAATTTAATCGAAAAAAACAATAACAGCTAGGTTTCTGCAAGTTACCTGACCAAAATTAGGGTCATTTTGTAACCTGGGGGCTTGACCATAGTTATTAGAAATAAACAACGGGGTAGTGAAACAGACATGAAGAATGAAGCTCGGTTATGGAGGCAGTACTAGTGCATGTTGCCATCAGAGAAAACTTAATGCCATCATTATACAAGTAATGCCATGGAGTGGGGAAAAAAAATAATAATCTGGAAGTGTGGAAAGGAAAAGAAAAAAAAAATAATAATTAAATAAAATTATTAAACGAATAAATAATAAAATATATATAATAATATATATATATATATATATATAATATATATATATATATATATCTGCAGTAGCTAAGAAGTACTTAGTTGAGGTTGTGGAAATGGAGAAAAACTGTAGCAATAATATTAACAATAATGATATTGATAATAATTATATTCATTTATTATTGCTATTTATGCTAATATAATTGTAAAATATTTAGTTAGAACAGTACTCTGTTTGGCTTCATTGGTTACAGACTCACATAAAAAGGAAATATATATATATATATATATATATATATATATATACAGGGGCGTAGCCAGAAATTTTTCATGGGGGGGGGTTTACGACTACTACAGCTCATATATATGTATATGTGGGTGTGACAATGTAGTGAAGAATATACATTTTGTATGGCAAAAAATTCCTCATGGGGGGTTATGACCCCCCTAACCCCCCCTTGGCTACGCCCCTGTATATATATATATATAATAGTAAAAAGGCTTATCATTTCTATAAACATGTGTCCCTTCTGGGAATTCTTGGTTGGAGAGGTTGGGGATTGGTTGCTGGATTGCTTATAAAAATTAGTTAAAAAAAAAAAAATCGATAGAAATCTGGCTTTTTAGTGCATGTTTTATTGAGAGAAAAAAAAATTACAAATGAACTAATGATCACAGGTATTATATCAATATGCTCTTCTTATAATTAATACAGGCCTCTCAGTCGGTCCTATTTTTTTTTTAAATTCCTACCTTCATCAAAGTTTTATTTACATAGCCTAGTATTTAATGGTTTGGTAGGCGAAACCTTGACATCTAAAAGAACATTTAACAACTGTTGAAGCTGCAGAACATTTTACTCTGTTATTTATAGAGGTAGGAATTTTAAAAAAATAGGTCCGACTGAGAGGCCTGTTAATATAATATCACTGAAATATCTCTAGGCATATAAATGCGAATAGTGAGCTATTTAAGTAGATAGATGTATCCCTTTAAAATAACCCTAAAATATCTCATGTCAATATTTCTTCATTTTAATAATAATATATAGTTTATTTTAATTTCTCCTTTTTTTTAATGTACTCTATATTATTCCTTTATTTTATAATCATTATTCTTTTAATAACTCTTACATTTTACTTCTTGTTCGAATCTTCCCCAATTTTTTCTGGCAACGAATTTTTTCCTCTCCAATTGGCAACAGCTCCATGTTCGAGCCATGTTTTCAGGCTTAAGGCACTTGGACGCCTCATCTCCATCTTTTCTCCATATTTTATTTTTATTCTGGGTATGTCTCTTTGATTACTTTTTACTTATTAACAGGATAGCCCCCCGTAGCCACATATTTAGCTTTCTTTGAGCTAAGTGGCTGCATTGAAATCCTGTTATTTTGCTATTTTGTCTTGGTAGCAAGTATTCGGCTTGTGGGGCCTGAAGAGTATAGTCGATGCTTGCTACCTATTGTTTTTACTCCATCCAATTCCATTTTAATTTTCTTTTTACCATTGTTTGGGTTTACATTTACTGGATATATCTAAATCTTCCTGATTTGCTTAAGATTTGGTGATCAGTGTATATATATACTACGAAAACTGCTGTAGAATGATTCCTTGATTCGTAAGATTAGCCTTTTTACTATTATACATATATATATATATATAACAGAACATAAAATACATTTATTTTTATAGCACGATTAAAAAAACAGATTATAATGTTTGCTGAAAGCTCAATAGCAACTTTAAAAAAAAAGGGAGTTGACAAAAGCCAACACCAGATTTTCAAATTAGTCGCCTGGAGTAAGGTATAAGTAGCCAAAATTTGAAAACAGTATGAAAATGACAGTTTTGGTTCAAAAAGTCGCCTAATCATAAAATGAGTTGCAAAAGTCAACGGTGGACAACATGTGTACATTAGAAACAGTGAAAGTAAAAATTTACCTTTAATATTTTCCCGGCTGTTTAAAAACTGTAAAATCCACTTTCTGTATGCATACCCAGCAAGATATCACTACAGAAGCAAATGTTATTATAATTGTTATTGCTCCTAACAGAGAAATCTCACTAGTCTATACCAATAACCTTCTCGAAAGCTCTATAACAACGATCGGAAAACTTTGTATCCTAAAAAGCGTACTTCAAACGTATTTCATCAGATGTAACTGGCCTCCCGCTCAACGTTTCAAGATTTGCGAAACGAAATGACAGATCAAAAGAAAAGAGGGTTACTATAATTATTGGACACGAAAACGCATCAATTCCGTTTTAATGAAACTTGCCAATTTTCAAAGCAGCTAGCTTAAGACCATCCTCCCCCTCCCCACACACACACTAATATTAACTTCGCGTTTTAGAAATATTTTATGTGCATTATACACACACATATATATATAGGCTATCTTGCACATCTCAGATTAAAATAGACAAGCAAGTTTTTATTTTCTTTCTTCAAATGCATAAAAAAATCATTTGTACTTCGTATAAATAATCTGAATTAATATAGCCAAATCCACGATAACAGTTCGATTCTTGCAGCGTTATCTGGCAGCCGTGAGAAATAAGTTGACTTAGCATTCCTCCGTAGACATATGGAACTCGTGCTTCTAGTTTCATACTTGAGGCCCGTAAAAGGGTGCGGAAATAAAACATTTGATTCCAGAGCAATCGAAACCGCATAAAGAAAATAAAATTCCTAAATGAACCCCATTCCGTATTTTTGACTATTACATGAAAATACTGGTTCATTATTGCTTAATAATTGGAGAATAACTGCAGGAGCCCTAATTTGTTTTATTGTAAATTTAAGCATTAATTACCTAATTTATATTAAAAATTAAGTAATCTTTTGTTTTATCACTGCTATATTTAATATAATAAAAAAATATCAATAGAAGCAATTATGTAGGCCGTTAAAAATTTTAATTTAATCTAAAATTCTCTGAAAAAAAAGAGTACAGGATCTGAGCTCTCATTAAACCCTGACTGGTCTTCGTGTAATACGCACTAACATATTTCTGCACCCTAATTCGGTAGATTTTAAAAGGGGCTTAACGTAGAGAAAAGTCTCCAAATATGTTTTTCTGGAAAAGTTTAGCAAAATTGTAAAAAATTTATATAAATTATAAAAAATTTCAGATTAAAATTCATAATTCTGTACATAGTGGGGGTTATATACTGTCATGTACAGAGTGGGGGTTTCACTGTCGGTGTAGTAAACATTTTTATAGCATACTGAACTCGTTTGTATTATTTTAGATTTTAGTACTAAAATATTTGAAGGCACAATATGAACTTCTCCCCTTACACCCCCCCCCCCCCTCAAAAAAAAAAAAAACATCTTAGCAGTGACCCTGCCTTTGGGTGCCCGGAACTTATATCCCCTAACACTTCTACACAGTATGAATGTGAAACAATATTATTTAATTAAAATAACGAAATGTTAAGCCAACACTACGAAATATATACAGGCCCATTACTGCCAAATAGTGCTGGCCCGGTACATTTTAAGCAGTACCACGCCGTTAACTTTTCTGTGCATGTCATAGACACATGGTAGTTCGCCGCTACTAGTTATGTACTGGCGCATATGCACTTTTCAGACACTGTTACTCCAGTGACTTCCAGACGATGGCAATCCCTTGCTCCCGGTATACGGCACTTTGCCAGCACGACGGGTACCCGGCCGTCATTTTGCGGGCAGTAGTGTGTTTGCTGGGCTCCCTTCTACTTTCGACCATTTCCGATGTGCTATGGAATCAAGAACAAGCGGAAGACTCAGGTGTTTTTCGTGGCTGCTCCTAGAAAACCTACGTCTAAAAATAAAAATTATGGAAAATACTCGGGCCAACCGACTTATAAAATTAAGGATGCATCAAGAATAACTTGTAAAAGGTGTAAACGCATCGGGCACTAGGCAAGCGAATGTGAAAGTAGAAAAAAGAATAATTTTAAACATAAGCCTAACAGCCTGGGATTCTTATCCACTCTGGATGACTCGCCAATAGGGTTAGCAGGCGAAATACAGCAACCCTACTCGCCTAAAGCTCAATAATATCAAATAACGAAAAGCAAAATTTTTGGTGTGTTAAGATAGATACTAAAAATTATGTAAGTTACTTCAGTCATCATCTACCCACGTTTGCAACTGCAAGGAAAGATCAGGAAATCCTCCTACTTCGTGTCGATGAAATAAATGTAAAGGAAGAATAAAAGAAAAAGAAAAAGGTCTGAGAGATAAAATGACATAGTCAATTAATATCGTTTTAATATGGCAATAATGAAACTAAAAAATTAGGGGGGTTCAGGGGAGAGGTCTCCCCCTGACGAGACTCGAAGAGCTGAGTTTATATATATATATATTGGAGGGGGGCACCCTGAAGTTCCTCTGAAATTTCGGAACAAATAAAGCAAAAGATTTTAAAAGAATGTCAGGAGGCCCGTTCCCCTCTGTCTCTTCTTACGCCTACTTGTAAAATCTCCTTGGAAATTGATGAACTTACTTTTTCAACTCGAGTGCCAGAACACTTCAAAATTCAGACCTTTCTCGAATTTTGTAAGATAAATTTAGCGCAATGCTCTGTACCGTGTACAGGAAAACAGCATGTTTGTAAACGTTTCTGCATAGATGGAAAGATGGCATCACAAGTACATTTCGGAACCCGATAAATTGGGAAACAATGTATATCCATGTGTCCATAGAAGTTCTTACTCGGCCTTTGTTTTCGCAACCTGTGTCTATAGATATATTACTTAATGTTAGAGAGAGAAGATCCATGTAGACGTGTTTAAGACACAAACTGACCTCACAAATAATTTTCAAGAAAGCATAACAACAAACATCATGACAGATGGCTGTAAAAATAACGAAATCCAACATGAATTCCTTGAATGAGAAAATGATTTTTCTGTGAGTTAACAAATAACTGAAATTATTTTAAAGCGTAACATGAGAAATTTCCTAAAATTTTCATTGTTTGTTGGATATTTGACCAAAAATGTCGGACAGTCTAATCCAAATGAAATCAAACTCCACACAACGCACACATGTTTGAGTTAGTATATAGTCTTTATTTTGAACAAAGGAAAATTACATTGAGAATCTATTATACTGAGGACACATTTAAATAGAAATGTGCCTATAGATAGGATTTAAGTGATCGCAAAAAATATATATATAATATGATCAAAGAAAACATTCACATGGGATAAAGTTCGTGACGGATCCGAATGATGTTCCCGTACATCCCGGATTAAATTCGTAGAATCAGATTATTTGAAATTTTCCTGTTCAGAAATGCGGATCCGAATTTAAACATCTGTAAGGTCAAACATCTAAGTCAATCAGTGCCGCATTAGAGATCACGTCACCCGGGCCAAACCTAAAAGCCGATGCTCAAAATCACGTTTATTTTTTGCCATCGAACAGGGTAATCAATGTATTGGAATAGATGCTGGCAGAAACGCTCTGTCCCCATTATGCGGGGAGCGGGGTTTGCAGTTTAACACATTAATCTTCTGTCATGGATCCCGAGTGGTCATTAAAAAGACGTGAAATTCGAAAGAAGAATGTCCCTTAGTCCCTGCAGCGACCAGAAGAAGTCGGTTATCAGCAGTGGTTTTTAAACGCCTGTGTCCAGTTCTCGCGTCTTCCGCCCCCGCTACAGGGGGAAGTAAAGGAACGTTGCCCGTGTTTGTTTTAGGACTTTTTCATCACTTGCAGGGTCCACTTACAAAAGATTAATGTGATTCTTTTGTCACATTTATCCTCTCCGGACCACATACACTGGTCCCACATACACATACCACGTCCGGAGCACGTGCCATGTTTAAGCCACCCACCCCTCTCTATCCCACGGCGGAGGCTGTTGTAAGCCGTACTGCGGTAGGCTCCCTCGGTGAGTGATCCCCTCCTAGCTACCGCCCTGATTTGACTACATGGAGCGTATATGTCGTGTTAAATTTCTCGAATAAGTTTTAACCGTATTCTCATAAAGAACATTTTAAAATATTATTTATTCCTGAAAAAAAAAAAAAATATGTGACGCCGATGAAATGTTTTTTTCTTTCTCGGCTATCCTGGCATTGTGAATATCTGTAACGATGTACTTTAGTTAAGAACAGCCTTCATTTGAATTTGAGTAATAGGCTCGTATGCTAAATATATGCTCTACGGCTAAATATTTTTGTGGCTAAAAATCTGATGTTTTTGAAGAGATTGCTTGTAAGAAGAACTGTATTCGCAATGTGGGCATTTGTATGGCTTGATTTTTTCGTGCACACACCTTCGATGTACCCGAAGATTTTGAAACTCAGCAGAACTGTATTGACACTCTGAGCATTTATATGGCTTTAATTTTTCGTGCACAGAAATCTGATGTCTTTGAAGAGATTGCTTGTAAGAAGAACTGTATTCGCAGTGTGGGCATTTGTATGGCTTGATTTTTTCGTGCACACACCTTCGATGTACCCGAAGATTTTGAAACTTAACACAACTGTATTGACACTCTGAGCATTTGTATGGCTTTAATTTTTCGTGCACAGAAATCTGATGGTTTTGAAGAGATTGCTTGTAAGAAGAACTGTATTCGCAGTGTGGGCATTTGTATGGCTTGATTTTTTCGTGCACAGACCTTCGATGTACCCGGAGATTTTGAAACTCAGCAGAACTGTATTGACACTCTGAGCATTTGTATGGCTTTAATTTTTCGTGCACAGAAATCTGATGTTTTTGAAGATTATGCTTGTAAGAAGAGCTGTATTCACAGAGTGGGCATTTGTAAGGCTTAATTTTGTCATGCACGCCAATGACATGTGTTTTTAAAAAACTCTTGTAGTTTGACCTAAACTGACACCGCGAACATCTGAAAGGCTTGTCTTTCTCATTTGATGGAGTTGCATCAGCTGAGGCTTCTAATGCATTTGCTAATCTGTATCTAGAGATTCGTCCGCTAGGGTTGTTTCCTAGGGAACTGGAACTCGCAGTGATACACTGGCGTGTTTTGAGTGGCTGAGTAGAAGCTGATGGCGCACTTTTAAGGGACACTCTATCTTTGGAGCAATCGCTATGCTTGTTGCCACGTTTTCCAAATGATGCTATTCCTGGTTCCGAACAATCGTCATACATTGCTGTAGCTTGATTTTTGTTTCCGCCTGTGCACGATATTACTTTGGATATTTGATTTACTGTTTTAGTGTATGGTCTTAAGTTTTTAGGACCTGAAAATAAATCGAGAGAACATATTACTAGAAACTTTTTTATTAGAAATGCCATAGATTATCAATAAATTTCAATGCATCAAAATATGTGCCCTGCAGTTACATTCATGCGAACAAATGATCTCCTGCATACTGTATCTGTAAAGTAGATTAATTCGGACTTGCCTTGTCAAAGTCCTAGCGGGAAGACTTTCACTAAGTGCAAAGAATTTGACTAAGTGATCAGGATACAGCACTAATTTACTAGATTTTTACTAATTTCAGTACCTAAGCTCTAACCTGAAACTTACACCTTTCAGAACTGATCAAAAAATGTCTCTAGGAATTAAATATTTTTTATACTAATGGAGAATAATAAAATTTGTAATTTAAAAAATAATTAATTTTGTTATTAAAAATTAATTTGTAGTATAAAAAATAAATACCCCCGATTAATAAATGTTAATAAATGTCAGGGAAAATTGGTTTTCTTTTATGAGTACAAATTAACAGTGGCGGACTAACGTTAAGTGAGGCCCGGGGCGGTCTCCGAGTTTGAGGCCCCCCTTTTAAGATTATATTTTTTAACCGAAAGTTACACCAAAAGAAAGCTAACATTCATAACTGAAAAAAAAAATCAGGAAAAATCTATAAAACTTATTTTTTCTTTACTTTTACATTTTGGTAAAATCAAAAATTAGTCTGCTTCGACTGGTTCGTAGAAAATTAGTAAATAAGTTTGCGTGAAACTAATTTATTTTGCTGGTACCGGCTTGCCCAAAGCATATAGGAATTATGATAACATAACTCAGTACATTTAAAACTTTTAACTATCTGCACTTCGCATATTAAAACACACCTAAACCACTGAACATTAAACTTAAATTTGTTTTGAAAGGAAATAGTTCATTCTGTTTAAGACACTTTTATTCAACGGAAACCTGTTTTTAGAGGAAAAATATTTCGGTACCTTTCGATGTCGTTTAAATCCACCTTGTAACCCTAGGGTTATTTTTTGCAACCCCATTTGAGGTAGCAATCCAAAGATTTATAATCATTAGATTAGAGAATTACCAAATAATAAAAATAGTGATAGAATACTGATTTAAACATTTATAAAATAAAAAAACTTTCGCTCAAGGTAAACTTATTTCCATTTTTAGTAAATTGGTTTTTAGTTTCCGGAACTTTATGTGATTAGTTGTAAGATACAATTTATGTTCTTTACACACATTTTATATATTTCAGTTTTTCTTCAAATTTCAATCTTATTTAAAAAAATGAAATTCTGTTTGTTTATTTGTTTGTTTGTGGATTTGATTCGTATACAGATCCACAAAAATGGACCTATCGGCCTGAAATTTAGCACAGATATGTAAAATAATATAGAATAAATCACAGTCCACTTTAAAACTTTGAAAGTCCACCCGTTCCCGGAATTTAAGAGATTTTTTATGCTCTTCACGCAAAAATCTTTCCGTAATTGTAACCCCTGTAGTGAAAAAAGTGTGAAATAAGGATCGTGGTTGCCATGTGTGGTGATTTTGCCGAATAAAATGTCGTTCGTATACAAATCCACAAAAACGGACCTATCGGCCTGAAATTTAGCACAGATATGTAAAATAATATAGAATAAATCGTAGTCCACTTTAAAACTTTGAAAGTCCACCCGTTCCCGGAATTTAAGAGATTTTTTATGCTCTTAACGCAAAAATCTTTCCGTAATTGTAACCCCTGTAGTGAAAAATGTGTGAAATAAGGATCGTGGTTGCCATGTGTGGCGATTTTGCCGAATAAAATGTCGTTCGTATACAAATACACAAAAATGAACCTATCGGCCTGAAATTTAGCACAGATATATAAAATAATATAGAATAAATCGTAGTCCACTTTAAAACTTTGAAAGTCCACCCGTTCCCGGAATTTAAGAGATTTTTTATGCTCTTCACGCAAAAAGCTTTCCGTAATTGTAACCCCTGTAGTGAAAAAAGCGTGAAATAAGGATCGTGGTTGCCATGTGTGGCGATTTTGCCGAATAAAATGTTTTAAATTCTTAAAGTAAAAATAAAAGAATAATAATGATTTTTTTTGTTGTTAGTTTATATTCGTAAGGTTATTTTTTTTAAAATTATAATATCGTATGCATGGGAAATCAGAGCAGGAATGTAATGCTTTACACGCAAAACAATAAGAATTGAAGATTTCCGAGGCTAATGTGTAAATTTTTTTAGTTTGGCGAAAAAATAAAATGGCTGAAATATGGATTGAGTAAGTGCGTTCTAGCGGTTTGCACAGTTTTTGGCTTGGCGCAATTTATTGAGAGCTTAAGGAAATAGATTTTTGAAAACAAGTGCAAAGGTTCTATTAGAATACAGCGTTAAATTTTAATGATCCGTGAAGATATAATGCAGTTATTAAGGGATTTCAAGAGATCTAACTTCAGAATTCTCACCAATTGAGTACATTGATTTAAGTTGGGGGAATTCCGCCAAATTTCAGAAAATTGAAATCTTCTCATTTAGTACATCGGAGTAACGATGAATAAAACACATTATAGTTGATAATTTAAAAAAAATCGGCTGTATTAAGGGATTCCAATTTTCAAATAAATGCGTGCTACTCTTTGGCGGTCGAACCATTTCCCATATTGATTGCAGCTAAGTCAATGTTTCGAATGATTCCCTGAAAAATCTCTTGCAAAATGGCGTATGTTGGCACTTTGGCGAGGCTTAGATTTGAAACTGGATTTTATTTGAGACTGGTATATATAATAACACTGGTTATAGATTAAAAAAATGAATATTGGTATGTGTTTATGAGGTTGGAAAACTCCAGCACCGTTGAGCACCGTTGCACGATGAAATTTGGTTCACCTAAGTCTTTTATGATGGAGAAGGTTTTTATGCTATCAGTTTTCCTTAACTTGCCACTTGGTGCCGCAGCACAACGTTGAATTCTATTCCGTTTAACCGTTTGCTATGCGAATATCGTCCAACCGATTTCGATGAAATTTGGTACACGCGAATATTAAAACACGGAGAATATTTTTCACTATCCAATTTGTGGTAACTTGCCGCTAAATGGCGCTGCAAAGCATCAACTTCTATACCGTTCGAACAATCGGCATAACATTTTTTATACTTACACATTTGAGCATGAAGAATATATTCTAACTGCGTTCCTTTTGATGTTAGTCACCACTAGATGACACTGCAATGCATTATTATTTTAACTCGCCACTAGATGACACTGCAGCAGGCCAAATTCTTGACCATTCAAACGGTCGCTATGAAAATCAGTATACATAGCTATTTGAACAATGAGAATATTTTGGCGTTATCCATTTTGCTATAACTCGCCACTTGACGGCGCTGTAGCAAATCATTAATTTATTGAACCACTAGATGGCCCTGCAGTGTATCACTTCTTGACTGTGCAAATAATCGCTATGAAAATAGGTATACATAGATATTTGAACACGGGGAAGAGTTTGGCGCTATCCATTTTCCTATAACTTGCCACTAGATGTCGCGTCAACACATGAACTTCAGGAATGTCCAGCCGATAGTCATGAAAATTCGTATAAATCGATATCTGAATGCGAAAAATATTTTCGCCGTATCCGTTTTGCTAAAACTCGCCACTAGATTGCGCTACGCCGCATGGCCTTCTGCACCGTACAAACGATTGCCTTGCAATTCGGTATGCATGATTATTGGACACAATATAACGCGATATCCACTTTGCTATATCTGTTTATTACAATGAATAGTAATCACCACAAATCGTAATATCAAAAAGTCCATTCATTCCCGTGCGAAGAACGGGTACTTCAGCTAGTATTCTTTAAATTATAAGCACTTCTGACGAGCCAAGCACACAAATCCGATATACGTGGTCACAATAACAAAAATCTGATGTGTCCAACACATGACTTCCTTGCACGTCTATTAAATCAAAAATGTTTTTTTACGCACTTCCTCTAAACTTATTTGTTTGAAAGAGATAAAATATCAATAATAGTAAGATATAGCGATTTCTAGCCAAACATTTCGTTATCGCCAAGCTGAGTTCAATTTGAAAGATTTCTTTCTGACACTTTATTTGGCGATATTTCACCAAAAAAACTTGAAGTAGTTTGCGAGATTTTGGGGATAGCCAAAGTAGTCATTGACCACAGACTTTCAATGAATTGAATGCATCCATACACCTTAATGTATTTAAAATCATTTGGCTCACCCTGTAAATAAATTCCCAGTCGATTGCTGTCAAAAAAGATATTGAAAACCGTTAGATATTATAATATAGTTCTAAATACAAAAGTTCAAAATTCTACGGGTTAAAGTTTTAGAGTTATACAAAATACGAAATAATTTTTGGCGCCAAATTTGGCGATATTTCGGCGAAACTCGTCAATGTCGACGACATTTGGCGAGATATTAAGCATGGACCGACAATGACAGATTATCGCCAAATTTGGCGATATTTCGCCAAAACTCGCCAAGAACGATGACAAATGGTGATACTTTGGGCATGGACCAAATGACTGACTATCGCCAAATTTGGCGACATTTCGGCAAAACTCGCCAAGGTCGAGGACAGACGGCGAGATTTTGGGTATGTACCAAACAATGACTGTCTACAATTGTATTATATTGAAGATGTCCATAGACATTAAAGTACTGAAATTCTTTTCGGTGGTCCTGTAAATAAACTCTCCAGTAGATTTTAACCAAAAATCGAGATGCACAACTAGATGTTACAACAATCTTATATATGAAATTTCATAATAGTTTTTGAGATTTGAGAGTTAAATATGCACACACGTACAAAAAAAAGTCGCCAAGCTTGGCGACTTTTGGCATAGTTCTTGAGGGAGGCTCGTGACCGTGGTCGGACCATTACCTAACTTATGTGGTAGGACGGTATTGTGCTTGAAATGGATGAATCTCCTAAAATTGCCATTGACCGTAATGTATTGGAAATATTTTGAGTGTTCCTGTAGCAGAACTGTAAATGATGAAGAAATTCATTTTCTAACTCTTTACAGCATATATCACTTCTGAGTCGTTTGAAATAGCACAATACCTCTAAAAAACGCTTTGATGAATTTCGGCCCATAGAGCGTAATGTATTTCGAATCTTTTAGGCGGTTCTGTAGATAAACTATCCAATCGAATGGAACCAAAAGGGGAGGTGCACAACTAGATGTTACAACTATCCAAAATATGAAGTTTCAACATTCTACGCCTAATAGTTTTTGAGATATGCGAGTTTAATGAATTTCGGCCCATAGAGCGTAATGTGTTTCGAATCTTTTGTGCGGTCCTGTACATAAACTATTCATTCGATTGCGACCAAAAGGGGAGGTGCACAACTAGATCATAGAACAATCCTAAATATCAAATCTCAACATTCTACGACCCATAGTTTTTGAGATATGCGAGTTACATACATACGTACGTACGTATGTACGTACGTACCTACGTACGTACGTACAGACGGCATGGAAAAACTGACCACAATAAACTCGCCGCTGGTCAAAATGAGTTGCAGACGCGTTAATATGATCGTGCATGCTAGCCTACGATGAGATGCATCGAAAAAAATCTTAAAATTAAATTCAGAGATAGTAAAAATCGGATTTTTTATCGAAATTTGGCCCCCAAAATTTTTCGGGATCACATTACTTCCTTATACTACGTACAAGGAAGTAATAAGTATTCCTGTATTCGATACATGACGAAATATTTATGGAGAACGGAAGACATGTTTTTAGAACTATTAATTCTCCAGTTAATACAGGGGAAACACTAACTAAAATTATGTATCAAGTGTGATGTTCATGACAACGCTACGCAAGGGATATCTGCTTAGGATGGTTTGTGCCTTGGATGGAGGACTTTCTAAGGTATTCTAACGCTTATTCACGTTACATCCGTAGAAAACAGACCAAAACTCCAGACCATTAGATCGACAGCCACATGACGGGGCTCGAACCCGAGATCTTCACATTTCAGCCGTCTACCATTTTGAGTGTCTTATCCACTCGGCCACGGTGGGGCTAAAGTTATGTATTAAGTATGTCTTGTTTTATAAAAATAACTTGAACTGCATTAAAGAGCTGATGATCTTTTTATATGCTTCTATTACCGTGTTTACTCGCATAACTATCGCCCTCGCGTAATAGTCGCATCCCTGAAATTTGAAACTTGAAAGGCACAGTTTTTCGAGATCTATAGCACTTATATGGCTTTCATCTCAGTTGTTCCGAAGTACAAGTTCAAACATTTTTACTTCCTTGTACGTAGTATAAGGAAGTAATGTGATCCCGAAAAATTTTGGGGGCCAAATTTCGACAAAAAAACCGATTTTGACTACCTCTAAATTTAATTTTAAAATTTTTTTCGATGCATCCTATCGTAGGCTAGCATGCACGATCATATTAACGCGTCTGCAACTCATTTTGACCAGCGGCGAGTTTATTGTGGTCAGTTTTTCCATGCCGTCTGTACGTACGTACGTAGGTACGTACGTACATACGTACGTACGTATGTATGTAACTCGCATATCTCAAAAACTATGGGTCGTAGAATGTTGAGATTTGATATTTAGGATTGTTCTATGATCTAGTTGTGCACCTCCCCTTTTGGTGGCAATCGAATGGATAGTTTATGTACAGGACCGCCCAAAAGATTCGAAATACATTACGCTCTATGGGCCGAAATTCATTAAACTCGCCTAACTCAAAAGCTATTAGGCGTAGAATGTCGAAACTTCATATTTTGGATAGTTGTAACATCTAGTTGTGCACCTCTCCTTTTGGTTCCATTCGACTGGATAGTTTATCTACAGGGCTGCCCAAAACATTCGAAATACATTACGCTCAATGGGCCGAAACTCATTAAACTCGCATATCTCAAAAACTATTAGGCGTAGAATGTTGAAACTTTATATTAAGGATTGCTGTAACATCTAGTTGTGCACCTCCCCTTTCGATTCCATTCGACTGGATAGTTTATCTACAGAACCGCCCAAAAGATTCGAAATACATTACGCTCTATGGGCCGAAATTCATCAAAGCGTTTTTTAGAGGTATTGGGCTATTTCAAACGACTCAGAAGTGATGTATGCTGTAAAGAGTTAGAAAATGAATTTCTCCATTAAAAAAAGTGTCTTTATCATTTGTAGTTCTGCTACAGGAACACTCAAAAGATTCCCAATACATTACGGTCAATGGCAATTTTAGGGGCATTCATCCATTTCAAGCACAATACCGTCCTACCACATAAGTTAGGTAATGGTCCGACCACGGTCACGTGCCTCCCTCAAGAACTATGCCAAAAGTCGCCAAGCTTGGCGACTTTTGGTGTACGTGTGTGCATATTTAACTCTCAAATCTCAAAAACTATTATGAAATTTCATATATAAGAATGTTGTAACATCTAGTTGTGTATCTCGATTTTTGGTTCCAATCTACTGGGGAGTTTATATACAGGACCACCGAAAAGAATTTTAGTACTTTAATGTCTATGGACATCTTCAATATAATACAACTGTAGACAGTCATTGTTTGGTACATGCCCAAAAACTCGCCGTCTGTCCTCGATCTTGGCGAGTTTTGGCGAAATATCGCCAAATTTGACGATAATCTGTCATTGTTTGGTTCATGCTTAAAATCTCGCCAAATGTCGTCGACATTGACGAGTTTCGCCGAAATATCGCCAAATTTGGCGCCAAAAATTATTTCATATTTTGTATAACACTAAAACTTTAACCCGTAGATTTTTGAACTTTTGTATTTAGAAATATTGTAATATCTAACTGTTTTCCATATCTTTTTTGACAGCAATCGACTGAGAATTTATTTACAGGGTGAGCCAAATGACTTTAAATACATTGAGGTGTATGGATGCATTCAGTTCATTGAAAGTCTGTGATCAATGACTACTTTGGCTATCCCCAAAATCTCGCAGACTATCTCAAGTTTGTCGGCTTTTGGTGAAATATCGCCAAATAAAGTGTCAGAAGGAAATATTTCAAATTGAACTCAGATTGGCGATATCGAAATATTTGTCTAGAAATCGCTAAACCTTACTATTATTGATATTTTATCTCTTTCAAACAAATAAGTTTAGAGGAAGTGCGTCGAAAATATTTTTGATCTAATGGACGTGCAAGGAAGTCATGTGTTGGACACATCAGATTTTTTTTTATTGCAGAGTACAATTTACAGCACAAGGACGAACAATTTTACATCCACACCCAAAGCCGGGACTCGAACCCGGGCCCCATAAGCGTAAAGTTTTCAAAATTATTGGGGGGGGCAGGCCCCACAACCACATATATTCACGTCAGTGGCGTATATACATATATGCAAGTTGCAAAAGTTGTAACACCCCCCCCTCTCCCCCATGAAAAATATCTGGCTAGGCCACTGATTCACGTACATATAACTTAGTTGCCAGCTACTACGGAATATAATTAACCACTCTTTCTACATGATTTTTTGGCTTAAAATATAGCAAAATTTTTGTGCTGCGCCCCCGAGGTGGTTGCTATTTTGAAAAAAGTAATTAAAAAATATACTGTTTACAAAAGGTGGTTAGTTATATTCCGTAGTAGTTGGCAGCTATCACTTACTATATATAAGTGTAAATTATTAGAGGGACTCGAACTCTATGGGTCCATAGAATTTCTACACCAATGTAAGGTAAGCATCCATGTTAGTATCTTCCTACCATGTTATAAGTTAAAAATGGAAGCAAAGTAAAAATACCAAAGGAGGAAAAAAAAACATTTTCGATGAGATAGTGCATTTTAGACACATCTGAACTTTTCTTCATTTCATACTTTACATTGCATAATCTGATTTTAATTAACCAGAGTCTGGCGAGGGCAGCTTATGGTAACATTGTGTGTTACGTGGCGTCACAATGAATACTAAATCATGATTGAAATCAACAGAAGAAAATTTTTAAAAGTACAAGTAAAGGTTTTTTATAAACGTTTGTAAATAGCGTGAAATACTTTTTTTTGTGTTAGTATAAATTAGTTTTCTGTATTTAGTGATAAATTATTGGGTGGGCTCAGCCCCTATTCATAATTTATTGGGGGGGCTCGAGCCCCACGGGCCCATATAACTCTACGCCTATGCCGGGCCCAAAGGATGGTCGCATCCCTGTTTCTCTCTATTCTAAAAAAAAGTAAAGACCGCTGGCGCTGTAAAAGCTTCTGGACCTATCTCCTCCTAAACCGTAGGGATTTGAGTTTCGACTAAGGTACCCACAGATTCGAAAAAATTCCGAGGAACCTGCTAAGCTGATTTAAATTTCGAAAATCGAATTATTTTAGAAGATATTAATAAAAAACTGAAAAAATAAACCGAATGGTTGCCAGATTTGGCATAAAATCATTCATTCCTTTGCAACAAAGCGTTTCCAAGTATCTAGAATCGCGTGAAATTTACAAAGTTAACACAAAAAGCCTAATAACTTCTTCACCATTTGCACGATCCGCTTGAAAATTTTCATGATCATGTATAAAAATATAGAAAACAATCTGCGCTTCTTTAAAAATCTGAAAATCTACCCGTTCTCTCCTTTTTATTTCAGCACCATTTTATTTCCGAGAGTCAAAAAAGTAAATCATTTGCGTGACAAAATTACCCTTTTCAAGTGAATATGACGTCATACAATTGGGATTCAAATTCGTTTAAAAGAGATTTTCCAGATTACACAGTTTATTACCATTTTTTTTTTTCACAAATAAATCGTTTGCATGGACATGAGAATAGCTGTGTACACAAAACGAAATCTTTCGATTGCGAAAAGATCCCACGAGTTTCCAGAACAGCATGAAATTTAATTTGGGTATCTCTCTATTCTAAAAAAAAGTAAAGGCCGCTGGCGCTGTCAAAGCTTGTTGGCCTATTTCCTCCTAAACCGTGGGGATTTAAGTTTCAACTAAGGTGCCCACAGATTCGAAAAATTCCGAGGAACCTGATGAGCTAAGTTAAATTTCGAAAATCGAATTATTTTAGAAGATATTAATAAAAAACTGAAAATATAAACAGAATGGTTGCCAGATTTGGCATAAAATCATTCATTCCTTTGCAACAAAGCGTTTCCAAGTATCTAGAATCGCGTGAAATTTACAAACATGAGTTAGAATTACGCCCATTTTACGCCAAAATAAAAACTATATGAAATAAGTAACTCAGAATGTGTTACACAAAGTTGACAATTTTCAAATAGTAAGTTCGCTTAGACAACAGGAGTTTAGAATTAGCGATTATTCGTTTCTCCAAAACAGAATAACTAATATCTTGAAAATGAAAAATAATTAAAATGCAGATTATTTTAAAGCCGGTTCTCGTCCAGCTGGATTATTTGCTACCAGTAGAAATATTTGGCGTTAACTATGCCATTATAGCAGTTATAGTACACCTTGGATATTTGCTAGCGCGACGAGATGGTATAATTCGTGGTATTAAGTACGCCAATCTGCAAACGATTATGTAAATGAAAGTATGGATAACGGTTTTCGGGTAACCTTAAATGAACAGTAAATATAGGTTGTGAGTATGTGTAAATCGCCAAATAATGAAAAGTCGCCATTGGTGGCAGGCTATTCTATCTGTTCCGTAGCTTTTATTAACTTTACATGTACGCAAGTCGCCAAATAATGAAAAATCGCCATGGGTGGCAAATTCGCAAGGTGTCCAATAGGTTTTACATTATTAAAAATACAGCTGAAACATATGTTCTTATTTTATTACGCTTTAGCTCCTAATTAGTATAACCTTTGAATGGCAACATTAAATATCATTGTGTTTCTGAGGAGTACAAATAATTTTTCCAGGGATTATAAGCGGAGTCCGCACTCCAGGTGGAGTATTGCTCAGGACGCGTACAACACGCATTCCCATAACAAAATATCTTCCGTGTTATGAGGGGTAGGGGGTCTACTGTAGTGTGAAGTTTAAATTTTTATGTACCAATGAAGATGCAAGAACTAAGCAATGTGTAGCTTAGCTCAGTAACATTCTATCTGATCCAATCTTCGGGTTTTCTCTGTTGAAATTATGTCTTTTTTACGAATAAGCCCGATTGGGGGCCGAATGCCTCATGTCAAAAGCGAGCGTAGCGAGTCTGGGGGCCTTGGCACCTAGTTGAAGAAGAAAAACTCGCAGTCACGTATTTGATCTTTTATTATTGATATTTTATTATCACGTTATTATAATTAGAGGTAGGGAAATTTTATAAATAAAAATTCGAAATTCTTATACACTTAAAATTTATATTCAATGTTAATTAAAAGCATTGTTGCAATTTCAAAACATTTGACTGTTCTAGAGTCGTTCTTCTGTCCGTAACAACGACTTGACAATTACTAAAAAGCGATCTGTGCAGTGGCGGATTTCCCAATAGGCGCATGAGGCGCGCGCCTCGGGCCTCATATTTCTAAGGGGACTCCAAATTCGGTTTTCAGAAAGAAAAAACTATATGTAAATATCTGTTCAAGAGACATAAACTTTGCTCATAGTTTCAGGATTGCTTCTAGAGTAGAAAGCGCTTTTGAACAATCTTTTCTTTGGTGTCTCCTTTTCCTCTTCACAGCATTGGACCATAATCTAAACTAATACTTTAGTACGAATACTTTTAGTTTATAAGTAATTGATGCTTTAATTCCGTATTTCACTGTAAAAATATCCAGAAACGTTCCTTGGAAATAAGGATAAGTTAGACTTACAAATACTATACAGAAAGTATACATTTCCCTTTGAAAACTTTACTGTTTCGTTCAACCCGTCACTTAACCGAATAGTGGTCTCACGACCTTAAAAAACAGGCACATCACTTAAAAATGACTAGAATTGTAAAAAAAAAAAAATTAAATTAAAGAAAAATCCAGTAGTGTTCCTTGAAAATTATAGGCAGCTGAGGTGCCCTAAATTCCAAGGAAAGTTGCACGAAAATACCAAGAACTTTACTGAATAATATGCAAATCAATGGATCTTTCCTGAGCTGTTCAATAAAGTTCCTGGTATTTTCATGCAACATTCCTTGGAATTTTAGGGCCCTCAACTGTACAATATTTCCAAGAAAAATTCCTAGATTGTTTGCATTGTTTTAATTTACTCACTATATTTTATCTCAAAAAATACAGGTGCAGAGGGTCCCTATGCCTTTTTCCTATTCGGAATCAATTAGCTGTGCTGGGTTGGGGGATTACGGCCAATTATCTACAAGTGGGATCTATGCCGATGGGTGTGGGTGCTCCCCTTGGGGGTCTTTCTAAGGGATTCTACCCCTATTTACGCTAAGTTTTGGAGGAAACCACGGAAAATTCCTAACGGTTAGGTTGGAGGATGCGACCTGGTTTTGAACCAGGCACATTCCGTCTCCCAGTTCAGAGTGCTATGCGCTCAGCCACTGGTTGGGCTGCACTGAATCAGATTGCGGCTCAGTAGCTGGTATTGCAGTAGGACATTCAAATACACCTGCTTTATAGATTGCCCTCCCCCCCCCCCCAAATCAAAAAGTGTACAGTCTGATAAGAATATTTCTCATTTTAAAAGAGAAAAGCCTGAACCGCTTTATTCTACAGCATGAGATTGAAAAATTTGTCAAAAATTAAATATTTTATATTTTTCAGCCGTTCTTCATTTAAATGATTTAGGAAAGGACACTCTGTATTCAGTGAAATTTTCAAATATACCTAGAATATATAATTGTGGTTGGTTGTCACGATGTAAAAGAAATTGGAAACAATAATTTATCTACTTTCGAAAAATCACCAAAAATTAAAAATTTAAGCTAGGGATAACCGATTTTATCTTTTTTTGGAATCGAAACTTTCCGAGTATGCAGTGATAAAAAATTGCCGACCAATAATAAAAAAGATATGAGCTGATACATGTGCGATAACACTTTTTTTTGGGGGGGGGATTGGGAGAAGATATTTGATAGTTAAAAAAAAGTATTGAAAAATTAAAGAAAGCAATACTTAGCGTCACCGAAATTTCACATGCGTGCAAAGTTTCAGCTCAATCGGATGATAGTGGGTTAAAATTCATAGTCAAATTTTGAACTGGAATGTCATACACAGTTAATTAAAAACTTAAAAAAAACAAATGATGATTAATTTAATTTTTTGTTTTCAACTAAAAAATATTTATGATAACTATATTATAAATACGGCATGCATTTTATAGTCGCAGATGAAAATGCTAAACATTAATAATAAACCTAGGACCGAAGCTTAGAGCATACCCATTTACCCATTATATCCCATACCCATATTACCACTTATACCCATTGTAAGTGGAATTTATTTTTAAGTCAATAATATTTTTTGTACTTTAACTACTTAAAGTATTGTTTTTTTTTAAATTTCTCTTGTAGTTTTTTTCATTCTATTTAAAATATAGACTAATGTCTGTGTGTGTGTATTATTCATACCTAATTACTCATTATTAATAGTCCTAAACTTATTGCCAGTTTTTGAATAAACACAAAAATTAGACTAAACAGAAAGTTTACTTTTACTATTAAACTGCTTCGTTTTGCAGTTCCAAACGGGAAATTTATGAATATATTTAAATATTTATAAATATATGTTCTTGAAGGAATGTTAAATTTTTGGTTCATTTTATCCAAGTAAAGAATTCTTCTGAACTTTGTGATGTCAAAGTCATGTTTCTGATAAAGTTTCCCTTGTTCTGACCTTCAAAAGTACCTGTTAAGTAGTCAAAATTTTCATGACTGAAACAAGACATATGCCAGTGATCCACAAAAAGTAATTCGACGTAATTAAGTAACAGTGAAAAATAATCAATATAAAACTGCAGTTGCTGGGTTATACTTAGAGGTATGCTGAGGTTTATTTAGTGTTAATCATGAAAAGTGAAACGTAGTAAAAAAATCTGATGTGTCCAACACATGACTTCCTTGCACGTCCATTAGATCAAAAATATTTTCGACGCACTTCCTCTAAATTTATTTGTTTGAAAGAGATAAAATATCAATAATAGTAAGGTTTAGCGATTTCTAGCCAAATATTTCGATATCGCCAAGCTGAGTTCAATTTGAAAGATTTCCTTCTGACACTTTATTTGGCGATATTTCACCAAAAGCCGACAAACTTGAGATAGTCAGCGAGATTTTGGGGATAGCCAAAGTAGTCATTGACCACAGACTTTCAATGAATTGAATGCATCTATACACCTCAATGTATTCAAAGTCATTTGGCTCACCATGTAAATAAATTCTCAGTCGATTGCTGTCAAAAAAGATATTGAAAACAGTTAGATATTACAATAGTTCTAAATACAAAGTTAAAAAATCTACGGGTTAAAGTTTTAGAGTTATACAAAATAGGAAATAATTTTTGGCGCCAAATTTCGCGATATTTCGGCGAAACTTGTCAATGTCGACGACATTTGGCGAGATTTTAAGCATAAACCAAACAATGACAGATTATCGCCAAATTTGGCGATATTTCGCCAAAACTCGCCAAGAACGATGACAAATGGCGATACTTTGGCCATGGACCAAATGACTGACTATCGCCAAATTTGGCGATATTTTGACAAAACTCGCCAAGGTCGAGAACAGACGGCGAGATTTTGGGCATGTACCAAACAATGACTGTCTACAGTTGTGTTATATTGAAGATGTCCATAGACATTAAGGTACTGAAATTCTTTTCGGTGGTCCTGTAAATAAACTCTCCAGTAGATTGGAACCAAAAATCGAGATGCACAACTAGATGTTACAACATTCTTATATATGAAATTTCATAATAGTTTTTGAGATTTGAGAGTTAAATATGCACACACGTACACCAAAAGTCGCCAAGCTTGGCGACTTTTGGTGTACGTGTGTGCATATTTTTGAGGCATAGTTTTTGAGGGCATAGTTTTTGAGGGAGGCACGTGACCGTGGTCGGACCATTACCTAACTTATGTGGTAGGACGGTATTGTGCTTGAAATGGATGAATGCCCCTAAAATTGCTATTGACCGTAATGTATTGGAAATCTTTTGAGTGTTCCTGTAGCAGAACTATATATGATAAAGACACTTTTTTTAATGGAGAAATTCATTTTCTAACTCTTTACAGCATATATCACTTCTGAGTCGTTTGAAATAGCCCAATACCTCTAAAAAACGCTTTGATGAATTTCGGCCCATAGAGCGTAATGTATTTCGAATTTTTTGGGCCGTCCTGTAGATAAACTATTCAGTCGAATGGAACCGAAAGGGGAGGTGCACAACTAGATGTTACAACAATCCTAAATATAAAGTTTCAACATTCAACGCCTAACAGTTTTTGAGATATGCGAGTTTAATGAATTTCGGCCCATTGAGTGTAATGTATTTCGAATGTTTTGGGCAGTCCTGTAGATAAACTATCCAGTCGAATGGAATCAAAATGGGAGGTGCACAACTAGATGTTACAACTATCCAAAATATGAAGTTTCGACATTCTACGCCTAATAGCTTTTGAGTTAGGCGAGTTTAATGAATTTCGGCCCATAGAGCGTAATGTATTTCGAATCTTTTGGGCGGTCCTGTACATAAACTATCCATTCGATTGCCACCAAAAGGGGAGGTGCACAACTAGATCATAGAACAATCCTAAATATCAAATCTCAACATTCTACGACCAATAGTTTTTGAGATATGCGAGTTACATACATACGTACGTACGTACGTACAGACGGCATGGAAAAACTGGCCACAGTAGACTCGCCACTGGTCAAAATGAGTTGCAGACGCGTTAATATGATCGTGCATGCTAGCCTACGATGAGATGCATCGAAAAAAATTTTTAAATTAAATTTAGAGGTAGTCAAAATCGGTTTTTATGTCGAAATTTGGCCCCCAAAATTTTTCGGGATCACATTACTTCCTTATACTACGTACAAGGAAGTAAAAATTATTGAGATAAAAAATGTTTTTTAAGATGAACAAATCTATAAACATAAAAATTATTTTAAAATTTTAATACTCGTTTTGTAGCAGGCCCTGACTATCGGACGGACACTTGGTGCAAGTGCCCTGGGCACACATGGAGAAATAAGCCAAAAAATTGAGTTTAACACGATACACAGGGGCAGAAAAATTGAGCCAGCTAAGGGACACAAAATCTGAAGTGTTATAGTGAAAGTCAGGCCCTGGTTTGTAGACATAAACTAGATATAAAAAGGATTAAAACATTTTAAAAGAATTAGTAATAATTTAAAGGAGTCAGAGTTAGTGATTTTTATTTTATTTTATTTTTTTGAGGAGGGGGGCCTCAAAATTGAGTTGCGCCTCGGGCCTCTCAAGAGCAAAATCCGCCACTGGATCTGTGTCTAAGCTATCAGTAGGCTCCAAATGCTCTGTAAAGCTGTTTCAGTAACGCTTGGAAAAGAGTATTTATTAGCTCACAATATATCCTTAACTTTGGGATCTTTATTCCTGTTCATTGACTGCAGCATAAAGCGATGAAGGGCCACACCATGACACAGTGGTTATGTCACTGGAAATGATAGACGGCCAAAGTGTGAAGGTCCCGCGTTCGGGTCCCATCGCGTGGATGTCGGTCTAACGGTCTTCAGTTTTGGTAAGTTCTCTCCAGATGTTACGCGAATATGCGTTAGAACCCCTTAGAAAGTCCTCCAACCAAGGCACTCCCATCCTTTGCAGATCGCCCTAGAGTAGCGTTGCCATAATCACCCGAACAAACATAAAGCAATGAAAGTCGGTGTACCCAATAATGAACCCATTTTGAGGAAGTAATCGGAAGGAAACGAATTTCGAAAAGCTTTAGCGTAATATAGTTTAAGATGGCCATACTTGCAGCCACAGATGGGAAAAATAATTGACCAATGAGATAATAGGTTACATTTATTGTGTTTAATTTCAGATGTAAGGGAAGTTCATTGGAAGTTTTTTCAGATGCAGTTTTAAGTATTGTGTTTAGATCCAAATGCCCTGACTTTGTTGCTAAGAATTGTTTTTAAGCCTTCTAATTTGTTCCACAAATGGTGAGCAAGTGGGTAACTTAAATTTTCTAATTCGTTTATTAATTTCCTTGATTTCGGCAACAGCTAGGATATGAAGCTGTTTACTTCCTTGTACGTAGTATAAGGAAGTAATGTGATCCCGAAAAATTTTGGGGGCCAAATTTCGACAAAAAAACCGATTTTGACTACCTCTAAATTTAATTTTAAGAATTTTTTCGATGCAGCTCATCGTAGGCTAGCATGCACGATCATATTAATGCGTCTGCAACTCATTTTGACCAGCGGCGAGTCTATTGTGGCCAGTTTTTCCATGCCGTCTGTACGTACGTACGTATGTATGTAACTCGCATATCTCAAAAACTATTGGTCGTAGAATGTTGAGATTTGATATTTAGGATTGTTCTATGATCTAGTTGTGCACCTCCCCTTTTGGTTCCATTCGACTGGATAGTTTATCTACAGGACCGCTCAAAACATTCGAAATACATTACGCTCAATGGGCCGAAATTCATTAAATTCGCATATCTCAAAAACTATTAGGCGTAGAATGTCGAAACTTCATATTTTGGATAGTTGTAACATCTAGTTGTGCATCTTCTCTTTCGGTTCCATTCGACTGGATAGTTTATCTACAGGACCGCCCAAAAGATTCGAAATACATTACGCTCAATGGGCCGAAATTCATTAAACTTGCCTAACTCAAAAACTATTAGGTGTAGAATGTAGAAACTTCATATTTTGGATAGTTGTAACATCTAGTTGTGCACCTTCCCCTTCGGTTCCATTTGACTGGATAGTTTATCAACAGAACCGCCCAAAAGATTCGAAATACATTACGCTGTATGGGCCGAAATTCATCAAAGCGTTTTTTAGAGGTATTGGGCTATTTCAAACGACTCAGAAATGATGTATGCTGTCAAAAGTTAGAAAATGAATTTCTCTATTAAAAGAAGTGTCTTTATCATTTATAGTTCTGCTACAGGAACACTCAAAAGATTCCCAATACATTACGGTCAATGGCAATTTTAGGGGCATTCATCCATTTCAAGCACAATACCGTCCTACCACATAAGTTAGGTAATGGTCCGACCACGGTCACGTGCCTCACTCAAGAACTATGCCAAAAGTCGCCAAGCTTGGCGACTTTTGGTGTACGTGTGTGCATATTTAACTCTCAAATCTCAAAAACTATTATGAAATTTCATATATAAGATTGTTGTAACATCTAGTTGTGCATCTCGATTTTTGGTTCCAATCTACTGGAGAGTTTATTTACAGGACCACCGAAAAGAATTTCAGTACTTTAATGTCTATGGACATCTTCAATATAACACAACTGTAGACAGTCATTGTTTGGTACATGCCCAAAATCTCGCCGTCTGTTCTCGACCTTGGCGAGTTTTGTCAAAATGTCGCCAAATTTGGCGATAGTGAGTCATTTGGTCCATGTCCAAAGTATCGCCATTTGTCATCGTTCTTGGCGAGTTTGGGCGAAATATCGCCAAATTTGGCGATAATCTGTCATTGTTTGGTCCATGCTTAAAATCTCGCCAAATGTCGTCGACATTGACGAATTTCGCCGAAATATCGCCAAATTTGGTGCCAAAAATTATTTCGTATTTTGTATAACTCTTAAAACTTTAACCCGTCGAATTTTTAACTTTTGTATGTAGAACTATTGTAATATCTAATTGTTTTCAATATCATTTTTGACAGCAATCGACTGGGAATTTATTTACAGGGTGAGCCAAATGACTTTAAATACATTGAGGTGTATGGATGCATTCAATTCATTGAAAGTCTGTGGTCAATGACTACTTTGGCAATCTCCAAAATCTCGCAAACTATCTCAAGTTTGTCGGCTTTTGGTGAAATATCGCCAAATAAAGCGTCAGAAGGAAATCTTTCAAATTGAACTCAGCTTGGCGATATCGAAATATTTGGCTAGAAATCGCTAAACCTTACTACTATTGATATTTTATCTGTTTCAAATAAATAAGTTTGGAGGAAGTGCGTCGAAAATACTTTTGATTTAATAGACGTTCAAGGAAGTCATGTGTTGGACACATCAGATTTTTGAATCTTGCGTTTACTTTTGAGAGATTCTTTGACTTAATTTTCGCGCCATTGGTTGCCGACAGCATTTGTGCTCTTGACTGGGAGACTTAAGGTATCTTGTTCAAACCCAGTTAGCGTCCGTCGACCTAACCGTTCGGAATTTTCCTTCGATTTCTTATTCCATTGACAAAAATAAGAAATTTTCACATGAATTTGCGTCGATTCACAAATAGATTATATTTCCCATCCATTCTCAAATATAAGAAAATTTCGTATAAATTCACGTATTTCGTAAAAACGAAATTTACGTACCTCTAATTATAATGTATTTTTCTGATACCAGTATTGTTTTAGCATTAGAGAGTGAAGTACATATATAGATACAGTGAAGTACATTATACCGCGTAATAGTCGCACCTACACTTTCACAATGAAAAATTGTCAATAAATGTCCGACTATTACGCGAGTAAACACGGTATATAATTGGAATCAAAGCTTGATTTTATTATTTTTATTTTCTATTAAATAATTTCTAAGATCGTGTTCCGTATTTTTTAGAAAAGGTTATTTGTCTGTTAAAATTGGTCAATAATGTCACAAAAAGTGCAGTAATTGTAGCCCAATTTATAACCCCACAATGTGCGCCCCAGCTCCCCCTACTTTTACAAAGTTCCTACGCCACTGATGGAGACAGTTATGACATTATTTACAAATTATTTTGAGTGTTCCTGTAAATTATACTATATACATGAATTTTAGCTTTCATAGCTCATAGTATTATTAGCTCATAGTGTAGCTTTCAGTGGAAAAACCTTTAGAATCAGTTCAGCAGTTTTAGAGATGTCCATTTAGCGTAATGTATTAAAATTCTTTTGAATGTCACTGTAAAAGAGCTATTTATGCTACATGCATGAAAGGTAGCCCACAATACTCAGTTGCAGCTTTCTATCAGTGAAAAAAGTTTTCGTATCGGTTCAGTAGTTACAGAGATCCTCATACTGCGCAATGTAATTCTTATGAGTGCCCTGTAAAAGAACTATTTGTGATACATGCAGGGTTAGTTTAATTTGCTGTAGTATTTCTACAGTGGATTACACTTCTAAAAGTAAAGACGGAATGCTCCGCGTGTCAGTGGAATGTCCCAAATACGGAGATACTTTTAAGGATTTTTCTTGGAAACAACCCCTTCAAAAATGTTTTTTCCTAATATGAAAATACTAAGGTTGATGCTACATCTTCATGCCAATAGTTCTCCTGTGGGAAGTCGGCACCAGCTTTACCAATACTTCGAAATTGTATAAATTAGCGTTATCGACCATGTTTGGGGCCCTGTACCGAGAGTCCCTTGGGGTCTTCAAAAATTTTTAACATTGGATTCACTTTATATGAAGCTGTATAACTTGCGCTGTTCAAAAATTTTTTCTATATCACGTCAGATCCAATATTTAAAGCATTCTTAAAAACCCCACCACGATTTAAAGCATTCTTAAAAACCCCACCACGATTTTAGTTTTTTTAAATTGTGGGTATTTGGAGTCCCATATTTGGGGGCTCTATCTTCGAATGAATTTTCAATTTGAGATGTTAATATTCAAGGTATATTATCAGATAAAAGAAAAAATGCTTCGAAGCACCTCAGAGCTAGTCACAGTCGAGACAAAAAAGGGGCAAAAATGGCAAAAGTTATTTCTACCAAGGCCGTACCCAGGGGATGGGGGCAGAGGGTCCCCCCCCCCCCGAAATGTAAAATTGTGTTAGCAAAATAATATTGTCTTTTTATGAAAAATTTGGCCCTTTCACTGTTTGGTCCCCCTTTTTTTTCTGGGTACGGCACTGATTTAGATGTCACTATTGTGGGGTACTTTAACACCCCCCCCACCACCACCATAACTCCAAAACTGAAAGTGGTAAATCAAAAATATTTCAGATTTTTTCTTTCTTTGGGTAAGGCGACACAAGAAAAAAATTCATCAAATTCTGAGATGGCGGTGGAAACTGTTTTTCTTTTTTTGCCCGATTTGCTCTTGCAATGCGTCTTAAATGGATTATGAATCAAGCATCTTGTGAGAAACACTGATAATAATAATAATAATAATAATAATAATAATAAGGAAATTATTAATTGGGGAAAAAATAGTGAAGAAATTCCCAAGTTGGACACCTGGAACAATTTCCTTGTCCCCATCCTAAGTGATCCCCCCCCCGCCAAAATAAATAAATAAAAATGAACATAATTTACAAGGAAAATAGTTATACCGATTGCATGTAGATGACAGATTATAACTCCAGCATCAAACACCATATCAGCAAAATCAAACTGTATTTCCCGATTTTGTTATCATCAGTTTTCTGAATTGCCTCCCACTGCGGAAGCAGATTTAAAGACGTATTCCCGTAAAGAAAAAGAGGGGAAAAGTAGTTATATTGATTTTGAGGCCCCAGGATTGGGGACCCCGGGCGTTCACCCCACCACGCTTGCCTATTTCTATGACACTTTCTCGAGGGGTGTCTTATGAACTGTTTTTGCTACTAAGTTACTAAAGCAGCATTATTTGTCTATAAAAGATGTTCTGTAAAAAAAGGAGTGCACTACATCCGCACATTCATGATCCGTAGCATGAACATAACGAATCGAAGATGCTCAGTTTGATTCGGGACGAAACAGGATTTAATACGGAACTCCATTATAATAAGCTAGTAAAGCTTGTGTCCACAGTCCAAAACCGTATTCACATATCTTAAAATTAAACGTGGTAGCTGCTACAGGGCCCTAGCTAACCAATCATGTAATGACACAATCATGTAATGATAACAATCATGTAGGACCCCAATCATGTAATGACACAATTGTCTATTGTAGAAGGGTGTTGTTTCTAGAAAATTCTTGCTTATCTTGGACAATTCTCTAAAACGTTTGCGTCGGTCATTGATTTTGAGTATCGTGGAAATAGTTTCGCCATGGAATGAAAAGAGTCGTGCTAAACTTTTGTAGCTTCTTAATATTTTTATTATAAAAAAGGTATTTTTATGTAAAAAATAATTTACATACATGTCCCGACTAAGACATTAGGAGAACCTAAGCACTGTTCGGGGGCCCTATACAGTCATATCCTGCTGACCCATATATATGTATAGTCACTTAAACTCTCTTAATAAATCCTGGGCCCATGGAAAAAAAAACTTAGTGGGGGGGGGAAGGGGGACTTAAATAAATTTTCTAGAGAGGGGCAAATTTCATACTTGTAATAATTTCATTTCTGATTTTACTTTTTGGCGCAGTTTTACATCCTAGATAATACCCTAAAACTCTAGGGGGGTGGGAAGGCAAGCGACCTACCTTGACCCCCACTTTATGGGCGTCTTTGTAGGGGCCCCTAGGCCGAAGCTCCCTATATAGTCATACCTAGCTGACACATTTATGTATAGTCACGAGAATTTTTTCTGACTAAAACTTAAAATCAAAAATGTGAAACTGGAATCTAAAATTTCCTAACAATTTCGGGGGCCCTTATCAGTCGGGGCCCGGGGCGGACCGCCCCCTCCGCCCCCCCGTTAGTCCGCTATTGCAAATTAAGACATCTATCCTACACCATAGTATGGCTAATTTTTGTGTGCTCATTTGTGAAAGCAGGGTTTGAAAGGGTTAAGCTAATCAATAAAAGCATAAGAAACATCTTTTTCTTTACTTTTACATCATATGTTTGCAACTGTGAGCAAATTTATCTAAATAACGTAATATCCTATAGCATGTGTGTTCCCTCAATTGGAACAGTAAAGCCAAGATGTGGATTCCTAGGGGGTGGTGAACATTGCGTGTTTTCATGAAAATGTGGGTATGGATAGTGACAATATGATTAATTTAGGATTCTCGGAGGGTTTAGGGGGGAGGGAGAGGGGGTTACAAGGCTGCCACCGGTAAAGGAAAGATTAAAATACGGAAATTTTATTTTAACAGAAAAAGTAAGAGAAATTTTGAAACTTGGCTAAAAACCTGGAGAATCTTGAAATGTGACCAAGAAAATTATCTGAAGTCTGCATTTATAAAATTTACAATTTTTTCCTGACTTCTTCACTTAAACTTTCTGACTATTCCAGGTTTAGATTGACCATCGGGAACTATATAAAATACCCGAAAACCACCGAGTATCCTAAATTAATCATTTGATCATTACCTACACCTACATTTCCATGAAAACATGCAATGGTTTTTTTGGCTCAGTAATTCAACTGTCAACATTGCAATTGCCACATTCAATGTAAACTTTTTTTTTCGACACGGTATACGACTTTCACAAATTTTAAAATGGATCTCACATTTTTCAAAACTAGCGGCCAAGGCCCCCAGACTCGCTACGCTCGCTTTTCGTACGAGGCATTCGGCCCCTAATCAGGCTTATTCGTACAAAAGACATAATTTCAACAGATAAAACCCGAAGATTGGATCAGATAGAATGTTACTGAGCTTGGTTCTTGCATCTTCATTTGTACATAAAAATTTAAACTTCACACTACAGTAGACCCCCTCCCCCTCATAACACGGAAGATATTTTGTTATGGGAATCAGTGTTGTACAGGTCCTGAGCTATACTCCACCTGGAGTGCGGACTCCGCTTATAATAGCTGGAAAAATTATTTGCACTCCTCAGAAACACAATGATATTTAATGTTGTCATTCAAAAGTTATATTAATTAGGAGCTAAAGCGTAATAAAATCAGAACATATGTTTCAGCTGTATTTTTAATAATGTAAAACCTATTGGACACCTTGCGAATTTGCCACCCATGGCGATTTTTCATTATTTGGCGACTTGCGTACATGTAAAGTTAATAAAAGCTACGGAACAGATAGAATAGCCTGCCACCAATGGCGATGTTTCATTATTTGGCGATTTACACACCTATAGGTGACCACAACCTATATTTACTGTTCATTTAAGGTTACCGGAAAACTGTTATCCATATTTTCATTTACATAATAGTTTGCAGGTTGGCGTACTTAATACCACGAATTATACCATCTCGTCGCGCTAGCAAATATCCAAAGTGTACTATAACTGCTATAATGGCATAGTTAACGCCGCCCAATATTTCTACTGGTAGCAAATAATCCAGCTGGACGAGAACCGGCAATAAAATAATCTGCATTTTAATTATTTTTTATTTTCAAGATATTAGTTATTCTGTTTTGGAAAAACGAATAATCGCTAATTCTAAACTCCTGTTGTCTGAGCGAACTTTTTATTTGAAAATTGTCAACTTTGTGTAACACATTTTGAGTTACTTATTTCATATAGTTTTTATTTTGGCGTAAAATGGGCGTAATTCTAACCCATGTTTGTAAATTTCACGCGATTCTAGATACTTGGAAACGCTTTGTTGCAAAGGAATGAATGATTTTATGCCAAATCTGGCAACCATTCGGTTTATTTTTTCAGTTTTTTATTAATATCTGCTAAAATAATTCGATTTTCGAAATTTTAGTCAGCTTAGCAGGTTCCTCGGAATTTTTCAAATCTGTGGGCATCTTAGTCGAAACACAAATCTCTACGGTTTAGGAGGAGATAGGTCCACAAGCTTTGACAGCGCCAGCGGCCTTTACTTTTTTTTAGAATAGAGAGATACTCACTAATTACATTTAATGCTGGCTATTTTATGCTATATGTCTGCCTGTTAATACATAGAATAATTTAATTCAAATAAATACCATACCCGCTTTTTTGCCACTTTCGCATTCAGATACATTTTCTTTGTTTACCTTTCTGCTCATAAAGTCGGGTTCCTTAGGGTTCAATCCTGTTATATAAATGACATTAATGTACAGCATTATTTCATAGTTATATAAATGACAGCACAGTATCATGAGCTAAATTCTCTCATGTATAGTACTTATGATACTAATCAGCTTATACAAGGTCACTCCATAGTCATACTGTATGCGCCAGATAATCACCACTGGATTGTAAATAAATTAATTGCATGCACTTAATTCATTAATTTTTTGCATAAAGTTATAGGGTTCATTATTTGTAGTCAGAAAGTTATAATTTTCATTAAGTGTACACTAAATGAAGATATATTATTATTCATAATTTCATTAAAAGCGGTTTTAAATTGTGCTTTCTTTAAAAACTGCACAAAATGTCTACTTTCTTCACACAAGCTGGGTTTAAAAAATTCTGGAAACATTTATGAGATAAAAATTATCTTCTAATATATCAATCTTACTTATGAAAATGGCTATTCGAATAAAACAATGTAACTTTTCGTTTTTTTAAGTGCGTTTGAAAATTAAAATTATTTTTATCTCGTTTCTAAATGTATAATTTGGTAACTTTAGATATACTATGCACGCACAGAATACTTTTCCTCATAAATCCAACTGACCTATATTCACGAAATGATCATCACTGTTTTTAATAAGCCGATGATTTAAATGTTGTTTTAAAAAAAGCTGAAAGAACAACCATGTTAAGTTTTTTGAGCAAACTTAAATCCCGAAAAATCATACCTCCTTCAATTGAATATTTGAAAATGTATGTACACAAAGATCATATATTTATTTATTGCCTAATCACCATGTCTGTTATAACAGACGTGGTGATTAAGCAATAATTAATATTCTGAAATTTATTTATGAAAGCTTATTGCTACTTTTGGTTGTCCCAGTATTTATTCTCACATTTTTCTTTAGACTGTTATTGCCAGTTTTTATGAGCACTAGGGTGCTATTTCTTTCAAGCACGGGATTTTTGTCTACGCGGCGCTCGTGGTCACTTTTCCGTTTGATTCATATTTTCCACAGAGTGATTTGATATTGCTAACGGAAGCATGGATTATCTCTTCAGATGATTTTCAAATACCAGGATTCACTTTGGTCGAACGGATAGACAGTGCTTTCCGAAACAGAAAGCCATCGGGAGTTATGATTTTTATAAAGGAAAACTTAATGAAACGATTTACCCGTGCCTACACGAGTCAGATCAATTGTGTTCAAATGGTCATTGCGTATATTCAAGATAAAGTGAGATTTGCAGTTACATACGCTAGTTCTCGAATTTCTTTGAAGATAAATTAGACACTATATTCGAAACGTTGCTGAAGGAGGATGATTGTAAGACTGTTTTAGTAGGAGATTTTAACGTATAATTAAATTCCGATGAAGGATACGATTTCATAACTGAAATGGATACTTTAGATTTTCTAATACGCGCTAATCCAAAACATTTCACCACTAGGGGCCCAACAACAATGGATGCAATTTTCAGCAACAAAATTATGCGAACAGGAGTCTATATGAGCACTTACAGTTATCCTTTTCCTGTATATGGGAAAATTGATTGAATAGATTTAAAAAAAATCTGGAATTCTTCCAGCCGAGTGCGTAAATAAAATCTGATAGAATTTCAGATTTTTTTTTTTTGTTGTTGTTAAGAACTGCATAGAGTTATAGCATTCTGGTACATAAACAGACTTTGGTTTTACCAAGTGAATAGGCATCAAGAAAAATTTCCCTGTAAACTGAATTGCTTTATTGAAAATAATTATCCTCAATGAGTATTTTGATGGTAAAGTATCTTATTGTCAAGACATTCTTATATGCAAATGTATCGCTCCTTTAATAATTATTTTACTTATTAGTGCCGTCGTTTTTCTTACCTATTGATTTCAAATACTCATAGTTTCTCTTTAAGCTGATGTACCGCTTCTTCTCATATTTACTTATACTTTTCCATTCTTTTTCACCGAAATAATTTTTTATATCTTTTTCTTTATAGTCCCTATTCATTATTGCTATATAAGTTAACTCGGGTCCTAAGCTCATTCCATTTACTTCGATAGTTTTTCATTATCGTCTGCTACACCGATCGAATCAATTTTAACAACTTCATTATGTCAAAATTCTAAAAGTTTTGCATAATGATAAAATATATTATTGTATTTTTGCAGGAGTTAAACATTTCTTCTGTATTTCCTTTAAAAAATCAAAATTCTTTATAATAATGCCTCATTTCAAATTGTGTCTTAAATTAAGCTATTCGAGAAAATTATAAAATTTTGCACTAAAAGATTTCAATTTAATACAGTTACTAATTTGAATCTCGGATTTCTGCTTACGCGGCGTATCGACTATCGAATATGACGAAATTCTTGATTTACTTTTGAATTCGGAATGGAAAAACGTGTTCAAAGTACAGTGTTTAAACATTATTTTCACCATGCTGCTGAAATCGGCTACTTAGACTGTAGTTCGAAAGTATGTGATTTTGGCAATATATACGAAGAAAAAAAAAAGATATTATGCCAAGCACTTCAAAATTTTTAGAATGTCTCTTTAGAAGCTGAATATACACTGAAATAAACGATAAGCATGTATGCTCTCGAAATTTTTAGAAAAAAATTCTTAAAAATTGGAAATTTTGCAGAATTTGTCACACTGAAAAATTCTGCTGTGCTATTCCATGTTTAAGTGTTTTTCTGAAATTTTTATAAAATGCACCGTATTTTTATTTATTTCAGTATGTAGTGCAGCCCATGAAGAAACCATCCTGAATTTTTTCGAATGCTTGGTGCAATTAGTTAATTTTAATTTACGTACCAAGAGCATTAGGCATATTTTGTTTCTTCGACATACACCCTTAATAGTACGTGTTAACTTTCTCGTCTTAAGCACAATGTTTTAAGTCTCGTTTATGAATGATATTGTGAATCTAATCCGTTTATATGCAATACTATCAATAACATAATTATTCTACAGGGTATCTCAAAAATATCAACCAAATTCTGTAGGTCACATAATAATTGCGAATTGCATAGCAACATATGACTAGAAATGTAACTGTACGGTGCAAGATGGCGATAGAGATTTGTTGACATTTGATGAGATGTATTAAACTCCCTGCAGCTTACAATCAGCGAAAATCGTTAAAAATCCAGTAACATGTGGATTTTCAGAATTTTGTAGTCGTCTTCTCCATATCTTATATCTGTACAAAATTTCAAGCCGGTCGAACGATGGGAATAGTTCAACCAACTTAAATAACACTGGTCGACAAGGTTTTTTTCACAAGAAATCTGAATAGGGAATCTAGTGCATTTTTTCAACCTGAATTCAGATATGTAGTCAGAATTTTTCCATCAGGCATAGTTTTTCTGTGAAAGCTACTTTTCAAAATCTGATTTTAGCGTGTTCTTTGACCTGTCTTAGGAACCGTTACCTCATATGTAGAGATTTCACCCAAGCTGTATTTAAGTAAATTATTTGTAATATCATACTGAAGCACCATAAAACAAGACTGTGCATATTCATTCATGTTTGGACCTGCTCAGACCTGTTAATCTGGCATTGTGATGTGTCGGTATTGAGCTGACTCAAACTCAAAATGGTTCAGATGAAAATCAATATGATCATTATGATCCTACATATGAAGCCAGTAGCCATACTTTTCCAATCAGCCAGATCTTAATGACGTGATTCGGGATTTAAATCTGTCAAAACAGCAAGCAGAAGTTTTAACTTCCAGACTCAAAGGGTGGATTCTACTCCAAAAAAAATATAAAAATGTAGCTATCGTAGCCGCCATAGTGTTTTCAAAAACTGCTTTTCTGAAGAAATGGTATTGTGTTTTGTAATGATATTTGTTCAGTTATGACTCTTGGGCATCAATTCCGGTCAGATGAGTGGCGATTATTCATAGACTAATATAAAGTTAGTTTGAAGGCTGTTCTGCTACATATAGGCAATGAACTTAAATCAATACCTGTAGCACATCCGCTGATATGAAAGAGACATATTAAAATATGAAACTAGTTTTAGAGAAAACACAAGATGAAAAATATTAATGGAATATCTGCGGTTATTTAAAGGTCATTGCTTTATTGCAACTTGGGTTCAACAAATTTTGCTGTTTTTTGTGCGAATGGGACAGCAGAGATAAGGAGTCTCACTCAGATAATCATGACCCAAATGTGAATCTCTTATCCCTGGCCAGGAAAATATGTCATATGTCCCTTTAGTGAATCCTGAAAAAATATTTTTACCTCCATTGCATATTAAGTTAGGAGTAATGAAAAATTTTGTCGAAGCTATATGGATAAACTTTCTGATGGATTCTTCTACTTGAAATTCCCCAAAGTCAGTGATGCTAAACTGATAGAAGGAATTTTCATAGGATTACAAACCAGTCATTAATGGCTGATGAACATTTCAAAGAATTGTTAAATCCATTGGAGAAAGCAACCTGGCAGTCTTTCAAAAGTTAATGCTGCTGCTTTCTTGGAAACCACAAAGCAGAAAACTATCGTGACATAATAACTGATCTTCTGCATTCTTATAAAGCTATGGTATGCAACATGTCTTTAAAAATTCACTTATTGGACTTAAGACTTCTTCCCTGAAAATCTTGGAGCTGTCAGAAATGAACACTGTGAGCATTTTCACCAGCACTTTTCTACAATGGAGAAGAGGTACCAAGGCAAGTGTAGTTACAATATGCTGGCTTTGTCCAACTACTGCTAGACCAAGAAGAGAGACATTCTAGATGCAGAATATGCCCGAAAATCACTATCTACCACTTCCTAGGTTGGTCACAATAAGTAGTTATAATTTTGAGATAGATAGCTAGTTACTGATTTTTTAGAATATTATAAAAAATTCAAATGAATATCACACAAAACACCTGCCCGATGGTGAAAAACTGAATTGATATTTGAATTCAGCACGAAAAATAATTTTAGAATCTGTTATTTTAATTCTTGTGAAAGAAAAAATAAGTTCATTTTTGTAGACCAGTGTAATCAGAGTAATTATAGTGAAAGTTTTTTTAGCACTAGGGTGCTATTTCGCTCAGTACGAGAATTTTGTCTACGCGATCTTGTCGACATGTTTTGCAGATATGAACTGCTACGGTGAAGATATTTTCAAATGTGTTTCCCAGATACCCTGGAGAGGGGATGGGGGCGTTAATAAAATGATGAAAGTCGCACAAGGTTTGCAATTTTTAATAATTGATACCTAAATTTGGTGCCAAAATGCGACAATTTGTTATAAAAATATTTCGAATATGGTTAGAAAACGCCTGGCGAATATTGTAAAATAGTTTTAGTAGGCGATTTTAATATACATTTTAATTCCGAAGAAGTGTTTTATGGAACAGAGAAGACAAATACGGTACACTCACAGATTATGATACATTTTCCAAATGGTATTTAAAAAGGTGAAGTATAGTTTGACTATGGCGAAAATTGTTAAACTGTTTTGGTAGGCGATTTTAATGTAGCTTTCTATTCCGAAGAAGTGTTTTATGGAATATGATGCCCATTCCAAACAGTATTTAAAATGTCTATGCGATATAGTTGGAACATAGTAAAACAGTTTCAGTAGGCGATTTTAAGATAGATTTCCATTCCAAAGATGTGTTTTATGGACAAGAAAGAGTTGATTCCTGTTTTAACGTCCCCCACTCTCACCAACCTAAAAAATCTCCGTACTTTGACGAGCTTTGCAGTCATGGGTCTCTAGGAGTTATGCACAAGTTTTAACGCTCCCAAAAGAATTAGATGAAAACTAAAGTGATCAAATTAGCGATAAACGCACCACTTAAAGAATTGTAGACACTTAATTATTAATACTACATTAATTGGCAACACAAAAAAAAAATGGAATGGAATGCTGTACTTGCATGTAGCTCCAAATCGCCATTTTAATTCTAAATTACTATTGCCATATAAATACAAAATATCTGGAGTGACTTCACTCGACTTTCCGAACACTTACGATTAAGGTCATTAACATGCATTTAAATAAATTTTAATCGATGAATAATTCAAACATATATACCAAATTGAAGCTCAATCGAATGCACCGTTTAAACGCTAGCGCACTTTCAAGAATATCCCCCCATAGGCCATAATGTAAAAGAAATCTTTGTCGTAGCCTTGTAGAAAAACTATAAGTCCTATACACACCAAAATCAATACCGGTCTTACAATGGTGGTTTATAACATATATAACCAATTTGAGCTCAATCGAATGTACCGTTTAAACGCTAGCGCACTTTCAAGAATTTACTCCCATTGTCCATAATGTAAAAGAAATCTTTGTCGCAGCCATGCAGAAAAACTATAAGTCCTATACACACCAAAATCAATACCGGTCTTGTGACTGTGGTTTGTAACATATATACCCAATTTGAGCTCAATCGAATGCCCCGTTTAGGAGCTATCGTGTTCACTCACATACACACAAAACACACACACACATACGTACATACATACATCGCGTAAAAATAGCATAAATGTCGAATTTTTTTCATGATTACAATACTTTCCTTACATGGTACACGTTCGGAAAGTAAAAATCGTCATGGTAACTGCATATGTTTAATTATTGCCACCTTGGCGAGTGTCGGGGCGTTCAAGTAGGAATCAACCCAAGAAAGACAAACACGGCACACTCATGGATTATGATGCACATTCAAAACAATATTTAAAACGGTGAAGTATACTATGGATGATATACTTGGCGAAGATTGTAAAATAGTTTTAGTAGGCGATTTTAAGATAGATTTCGATTCCAAAGATGGGTTTTATGAAACAAGGACAAACACGTGACAACACTCGAGAATAATGATACGCTTTCCAACTTAATGGAATAAGGAAGAAAAATAGGGACGACGCATAAATTATGATTCGTTTTTAATATACATCACTTTAGTGCGTATTAAAAATCTAAAAGTGTTTCAGATTTTCTTCCTTTTTTTTCCTCCCTCCTTTCAGTGGTACAATACGTAATCGTTTCATCTCTAGGCTTTTATTTATATTCTAAGGTAAGAAATATAATTAGCGCCGACGCATCGGTTATGATGTTAGTTTCAAACAAAATGGAACAAGAAAGTCGTAGGGTGGACACATGCATTATGGTACGTTTTCCAACATAAAGGAACATCGAAGACAAACAAGGCTGAGAGCCGCTAGAGATCCACTGACTTAACTCTAGGCCGCCTGGGAGTAGTATGCAAATGGTCAAACCAGTACTTATGTCGATTTCTGTCGGTAAGATCCTGGGAAAAGGAGTTAATCAGCTTTCTTTTAATTATTTTCTTTATCGTTTGGTAAGGCAGATCTTGCTTATTCAGCTGTAAAATAGAAGCTCCGTTTTTAGCCAGATAGTCAGCAGACTCATTCCCTTCGATACCGCAGTGGGCTGCTGGTATCCACTGAAAGACAACTGTTTTATGTTAGACCAGACAGACAAACAAGTAAATTGATAAAGTCATCGATGATATTGGGTCGAAAGGGTCTAGGAAAATTTAAGGCCTGTAGAGCTGCTGTAGAATCTGTGAGGATCACCACTTTGGAGAAATGCTCCAGTCGGCACAATAATTGAGAAAGTGCCAAACGGATGGCAAAGATTTCACCGTCAAATGCTGACATATGAGCACCGACAGGAGAAAAAAACTAAAATATCTCACAGAAAACTCCGGCACCGGCATTAACACCATCTACAGTTCTAGAGCCATCCGTAAAAACTCTGAGCCAACACTTATCGGCATAGAGATTATTTATAGTTTCATATGCCACGGATCTTAGAACTTGATCACTGTCTTCAGACTTTAACACTTCTTGACTTAAGCCCAGGCAGACAGAAAATGTTCTATCTTCGATTGAATTGCGGGGTAATAACAACTGTTGAGCCTCGAAATCAAAGTCCAGCTGAGTGATCATGTCTGTAACCCCTTGCACAAAGCCTCAATGCGTCTTTAGGTTGCGTTCAAGCTTATTGGAGATTTGTTCCCATATGTTTAAACCAGGTGTTCTAATTATTTTCTCCCATAGCAGCAGGGCCGTTTCTGAATACACTGAAAGGCCGGCTATTAGTACACAGCAATAAAAGGTCGATTGGGGAAGATTTCACGGAGCCAGTAATGAGACGCATAGCCTGATCTTGAAACTTTTCAAGTGAACTGATTATTTTCTTAGAAGCAGTAATTAGAGGTTAGAAACAGTAGGTCAAGACGACGAAAGCGTTGAAAGTTTGATTTAGAGTGGATCTGGAGCAACCCTATTTTGAGCCAGCCAAAATCTTCAAAGCGACAATCTCTTCGAAGCCCGCTTGATGACGTCCTCTGCCTGAGGATTCCACGACAGCTTTCTGTCAAATGTTACTCCTAAATATTTAGTTTTTTTCCGACGTATGGATAGTGTGGTTTCTGTAAAATACCTGCAATTGGAAAGGCTGATGGGTTAGAGAAAGACTGCACAAATGTCTTTGCTAACTCTAGTTTATAAAGCTAAAAATAATTTAAATTACTTTCCTTTTTTCTAGCATTTAACCATAATAAATTGCTATTGCCAATTAAGCTTCATTTAGTTGTTTTATTTTTAATTCAGGGACGAAAGAATGGAGACGGGGGGGAAGGGATGAGGAGAAGATAGAATTATAGGGGAGGTGGGGGAGCGTTGACGCAAAGTGCCTGGAGGCACCGAGCACCTAATGCTGCCCTGAATATGAACGTGTTTCAGCTTTTTTAATAAATTAAACTAATCAATAATTATATATCATAGGGAATTACTTTAGCGTCCTTACAATTAAAAAGGCATAGTTAAGTATGACGTGCAAATGATTTTTGAAAGAATACAGATAAAATAAACACAACTTGATTTTTTAAAAGTTAAATAGACATGGACGGTGATATACAAGGCTGACAAAAGAGACATTTGCAGGATTTTTTATTCATTGATTCCCCCCCGCGCACTTTAATTTATTTCCATGTTTTTGATCTAAGTATTTATGTACTTTAATACTCTTATGTATCGTTACTCTTAAAAAGAAAAAATGAATAAAAACTTAATAAAAGCCATGTAGTTTGATCAAATTTACATCTTTTTTTTTAAGTAGTATTAATAAGTGTTTCGAGAGGGGTCCAAACCCCACCTCTAGGTCCCTCCTTTGTGTACGTCCCTGTCTAATCACAAAATAAATGCTTTGTATAAAGATACATAACATAGAAATAACACCGTGTTTCACGTGTGCTTCCAACCCACACTTGGGCCAAAACGCACTTTGTGTGGTTTGGTGATTTTTTTCTATTGAAGAAGGGTGAATCCTTTGTACCACCCGAAACTGAAGTACTTATTTTTGTATAACATGTATTTATGCAAAATTTCCAATATGTATGTACCTAACACCATATTTCTGGAGTAATTTTAATATTTTCCTAATCACTCTTCGCGTCTTAAGATAATTTTATTTTTCGTTTGCATTCACCTAAAATAGGTCCTTTAACCTTTTCCGGTTAACTATTTTTATCATTTTCTTCAGTTTTTGCCACTGCATGACGAAAAACATTTTTACATCGATTTAATGAAGAGGTAATGTTTTCTAGAAAATATCTTTCATGCATGTGAAAGATTCGTATTGTGTAAATGTAATTGATTCTGAAAATAAATATAGGAAAATTGACACGGTTTTGGTATTTGTTTTATTGAAAGTGTTCAAATCTTAATTTAAAAAGAAAACTGAGATCTCTGATGATTTAGTTTTTTTATAACAAGTTCAGTGAATAAATATTTACGTCAAAATTAAAAAAAAATTAAGATCATTTGACCAAGTTCTACGAAATAGCATTATTGTTTGACAAAAAAAATTAGCAAAATTTATTTCCTTCAGTTTTCCTTTTGTAAATTCGTTTAATGTAAGTCCATTATTCTGGATTGTGTATGCATATTTAAGTAACATCTTTTTGTTTTTTCTATCCGTTTAACTAAAATCGACACAATTTCTAGTTCTATTTGTGGTTTGACTTCAGATTTGTGGTTTCCTTGCTGTAATAAAATTCAAGCAACTCTTAAAACGATTTATTTTTTTCAATTAATCAAAAGCAGATAAACAATTTGTGCTTGAAATAAGCATATCACAAAAAATGGAAAAACTAATACAGCTAAAAATAAATACAGCCAAGTGTTCTCTTAAAATATTACAATGAGAAAAGCAACTTATTTCACGTGTATAACACTTTGTGGTATTTAGTGAAGAAATTCTTTTCATATTTTGCGGCGTCTTGAGGTTTGGGTTCTGATTCATAAAAATCCAGTTCACCCTCGAGTTCTTCTGGCAATATACAAGGAGGAATTTTGAGATGAAGGCTTTCACTCAAAGGAGGTTCATGAAAGATGATCTACGTAAAGAAAAGACTGTTTTAATAATATCCTGCACAGTTATACTTTTTTCTTATAAAAATCTTATACAAATAAAAGGTGGCTATCTATAGCATTTTTTCGTTTAGTTTATAAAATGCAGGCTCCCAAACTGTTGCAGAGGCAAAGCACTTAAAACTCATAACAAAAACACGCATACTATCATGTAAGCACTAAACTCATTATCGCAGAAAAGAACAACGTCAGAGAAGCTATAACCTTTCAGCAATGCGAAAATAAGTCTGCGTGGCATCTTCATCCTATTCTTGTAAGACGACGCAAAATTACTCAGAAGTAAGTTAAATGAACTTTAAATTTTATTTTTTATTTTGTACACCGTGTATTATATAGTAAGACAAATTGAATTCATAATTATGATATTATCCCCAGGACTTCACTTAAATGACGAGACAACCAGAGTTCAAACGAAACAGTTTATTAAGCATCACTAAAAGCAATTACACAGAACTCTTTACACATACTTAAAACATTTTTAGACCGAACTCTCAAGAAAAAAAATCTGATGTGGACAACACATGACTTCCTTGCACGTCTTATTAAATCAAAAATATTTTCGGCCCACTTCATCTAAACCTATTTTGTTTCAAAGCGATAAAATACTGCAGTAATAGTAAAGTTTAGCGATTTCTAGCAAAATATTTCAATGTCGCCAAGCAGGGGTTCAATTTGAAAGATTTAATTCTGACACTTAATTGGGCGATATTTCACCAAAGCCGACAAGCTTGAGATAGTTTGAGAGATTTTGGGAATAGCCAAAGTAGTAATCGACGACAGTCTTTCAATGAATTGAATGCATCCATACACCTTAATGTATTTAAAGTCATTTGGCTGACCCTGTAAATAAATTCCCAGTCGATTCCAGTCAAAAAAGATATTGAAAACAGTTAGATATTACAATAGGTCTAAATACAAAAGTTCAAAATTCTACGGGTTAAAGTTTTAGAGTTATACAAAATACGAAATAATTCTTGGCGCCAAATTTGGTGATATTTCCGTGAAACTCGCCAAAGTCGACTACATATGGCGAGATTGTAAGCATGGACCAAACAATGACTGACTATCGCCAAATTTTGCGATATTTCGCCAAAACTGGCCAAGCACGATGGAAAATGACGATATTTCGGACATAGAAAAAATGACTGGTTATCGCCAAATTTGGCGATATTTTGGTAAAAATAGCCTAGATCGAAGATAAATGGCCAGATTTTGGACATGGACCAAACAATGGCAGACTATCGCCAAATTTGGCGATATTTCGGCAAAACTCGCTAAGGTCGACGACAGACAGCGAGATTTTGGGCATGGACCAAAGAATGACTGTCTACAGTTCTGTTATATTGAACATGTCCATAGACATTAAAGTATTGAAATTCTTTTCGGTGGACCTGTAAATAAACTCTGCAGTAGATTGGAACCAAAAATCGAGATGCACAACTAGATGTTACAACAATCTCATATATGAAAGTTCAACATTCTATGACTTTGAGATTTGTGAGTTAAATAAATACACACGTACACCAAAAGTCGCTAAGCTTGGCGACTTTTGGTGTAATTGTTGAGGGAGGCAAGGCACGTGTCCGTGGTCGAATCATTACCTAACTTATATGGTAGGACGGTATTGTGCTTGATATGGATGAATGTCCCTGAAATCGCCATTGACCGTAATGTATTGGAAATCTTTTGAGTGTTCCTGTAGCAGAACTATAAATCATAAAGACACTTTTTTTAAAGGGGAAATTAATTTTGTAACTTTTCACTGCATATATCACTTCTGAGTCGTTTGAAATAGCCCAATATACTTTAACTAAAATACACTTTAATGAATTTCGGCCTATAAAGCGTAATGTATTTCGAATCTTTTGGGAGGTCCTATAGATAAACTACCCAGTGGAATGGAACCGAAAGGGGAGGTGCACAAGTAGATGTTACAGCAATCCAAAATATAAAGTTTAAACTCTCTACGCCTAATAGTTTTTGAGATATGCGAGTTTAATGAATTTCGGCTCATAGAGCGTAATGTATTTTGAATCTTTTGGGCGGTCCTAAGGGGAGGTGCACAACTAGATCATAGAACAATCCTAAATATAAAATTTCAACATTCTACGACCAATAGTTTGAGATATGCAAGTTACATACATACATACGTACAGATGGCATGGAAAAACTGGCCACAAAAGACTCGCCGCTGGTCAAAATGAGTTGCAAACGCATTTATATGATGGTGAATGCTAGCCTACGATGAGATGCATCGAAAAAATTCGGTTAATTCCTAGTTTAGGGTGCTTCTTGGCGCGTTTTCAAAAATCGCCAATTTGGCGCGTTTTCCCGTCTTGTCTCTGGGAGCTGAAACGCTGCCAAAGACACTACGGTAGAACGTACCCAAATTAGCGATAAATACACAAAATAAGCAAATTGAAAAGCATAAATATTTAAGTTTTAAACAACAAAAATTATTGTACTTACATAACTTGTTGAACAACTGATTTTTTATTTTATTTAAATAATCATATTCGTCGTCTCACAAGTCATAGTGGTTTTTTTTCTAATTTTTATGTTTGTGGATACTATTTTAGAAGGGATTTTCTATAATCTAAAACGAATTTTCTAAAATCTAAACACTAAACCATAAACCTAAAATCAAAATACTAATCATAAACCATTCAGGTAAAGCAATTTTCTGAAATCTAAAACAGATTTTCTGAACTCTAAAATTTTCTTTTAGCTGCAATCAGTCGTTCTTTCGTAATCCTTTCAAGAAAAAGAGATTTTTTGAAATCTAAAATGAATTTTCTAAAATCTAACGCTACAATTTTTCGTTTAGCCACAACCACACACCACGCAATTTAAAAAAACATGCTTACCTTCTCTCAAAATCTAATCCACAGTGAGAAACGGAGGATTAAATCCACAAACACAATTAACGGAGTTAATTAGTTAATCCAAAAAAAAAAAAAAACGGATCCGAAAGCGTTTGTCGTTAACCCCTGAGTTTCCATAAGAAATGGCTTTTGGAAACCAACAGAATAATTCAAACCAACCGCCGCGCATGCGCTCCGTTAACACAAGCCGATCAAATCCTTCTCGAACCAAAACTAAATTATACCACATATCATTCTGCTCCCATACAAACACAGCTGCGCATGCGTAAATCAAAGAAACGACTTAGCCCCCCCCCCCTCATCTTTTTAGTAGAGTAAATTTTATAATGTAAACAATAAGAGTCCCGTCAGTCAAAAACGCGCGATACAGAAACAAAATGGCGGATTTCCACATGGTTGCCAGAACGCAAAATAAAGTCGCCAAGGTTACCACATTATACCTGTTATCGCCTCGTTGGCGAAGAAGCACCCTAAACTAGGATTCAGCCAAAAATTCTTAAAATTATATTTAGAGGTAGTCAAAATCGCTTTTTTCGTCGAAATTTGGCCCCCGAAATTTTTCGGGATCACATTACTTCCTTATACTCCATACAAAGAAGTAAAAACATCATCGCAGCAGCAAATTAAACTAATTGAACACGAAGAACGTATAATGCCATTTTTTAAAATTAAATACAACTTTTAGGCCCGCTCAACCCAGAATCCTGTTATCGTGAAGTCACAGGGAAACACTAACAACAATCATCATACAACAGGGAAATAGCAAAGAAAAAAGGAAACAACAAAACAATCATGGAACCGTTAAATGGATAAAATAGGCAGGTTTACAAGCATTCTACTAAAGTTAGTATACATACGGTGTTTACATAATAATAAGATTCCTTACTTTATCATAGGTAAATCATTATTTAAAAAAATACCTACAATTCATCATCAATTTATACCCAACAACAATAATGAAATCTTATCAGTATGAGTTATCTCTCATTTTTCAACATTTTCCTGCAACGCTTTATAGAGTCTATAGATCACATCAGATCGTCCATTTTTAAATATGTAGAGATAAAGTAAATATACATTCAGACAGGAAGACGTCTGCCAGGCTCTGCTCATATCTATTATATAAATGTGAAAGTTTGTCTGTTTGTTTGTTCGTCCGGGAACTCCTCTCACACCGTTCGACCAATCGGCTAGAAATTTTGTACATGCACGTAAAATGACATAGAATAGACCGTAAGCTGCTTTAAAATTCTGGAAATCCACCCGTTCCCCAATTTTTTACGATTTTTCGCAATTTTCAGGGTACAAAGCTACTCAAATGTCCAATTTCAGCACATTCGTGAGCATGCGCCGAAACGGTTGGTCGCAAACCTACCGAATTTTACATACGGCTTCATTAGGACAGATCCTAACATGCCTCGAAGCGATTTTTTCGAAATTCGAATTAGAAATTTTTTTATTTTATGTTTTGTCCGATTTATAGCAATTTTTCTCGCTTAATACGTAATAACGCCGGTAATTACACTTGCAAGAAAATGATATTTGCATCATCGGATAGAGGAAAAAAGTTTCTTTTAAAAACTGTTTGTTCGGACTGTGTAACATAATTTGCAAATTTTTGGGGATTTTTCAAATAAAATTAAATTTGACGCTGAGTTTCGTAAAATATTTTTAAAACTGCTGCATCTTGAATTCTATCTGTCATAACTTTTTTATATGTTGTCAAATGACGGAGCATACATTTCGCCCTCTTTTAAAAGAGAAGCCAGAGGAAAATATAAATTAGGAGATTTTTTACGAATTTTTAAGTAAAGAAGAATTTTCATTTCAATAGCATGTGCTTAAAAATTTCGGTATAATATCTGGTGGTTTGGTTGTCTTGGAGACAGTAACAATGATTAAAACTGCCAGTTGAAAAAAATAAATAAAATTACTTTAAAATAACTGAGTTTTCGCATGTGAAAAGTGCGTCATTTTGATGTCACGAGTTTAAAATCCCTTTTGAAACTCAATCAGAATAACGGACTCACAAGCAAAACATACGCCATGCATGAAATAATTCTATATTTTATTTTACGTTGCCACAAAAAGTATTGAATGCTGTTTTTTCACCAGTGAATTATCCAGCATTATTTTCAATTGAGATTTTAAACGGGACACGTTTTCGAATCGCAGGAAATATATTGGAGGCCCCCATCTATGAAATTTGTTTTATTTTTCATAAAATTTTGTTATAAAAAAAAAAGAACATCATTTGAAATTGGGGGCCATTTCGAGCCGGGGTCCTGAGCAAAGTCCCGATTTGCCTGTGCGATAATAGAGCCCTGGTGCTAAATACGCCAATCTGACAAGAATTGTGCGTAAAAATTTATGGAGAGCTGATTTACTGGCAACCATAAAGTGAAATGATTATCGTTTATGCTAATGCGTAAATTGCAAAGAATCACCAAAGAGTAAAAGAATACATTCGTGGCAAATATCTAAACCGTTTCTTTAAATTAAGCATTAACGGTTGCAATACGAAAATATATTATATTGGTATCAGTAAAAGATAGTATAAGTAATAGTAAGTAGATATGCTAAGGCCATATTGATCAAAGCATAATATACCGCATTGATAAATATTTCGTGAAACTAAGACTTCTATTCATTTTTCAACAGCCGTTATATCCCACGGTAGTTTCAACAGACTGTAACAGAACTTTCTTTTTTCTTGGAGATAATGTTTTTTCACAAGTAGTTATGATCACATTTTAGGAAAATGTTCTCTTCTTGCCTTGCGAAGAGCGGGTACACAACTATTTAATTATAAAATAAAACGGTTCTCCACATCATGTAGTAGCTAAGGTATTAATGGCATAACTTAAATCTAAAAAAGGGTATGATGTAGAAATAAGACATTTTGAAAATTAGGAATTTTCACTGCAAATCGTCACGCTTTTCTTTTCTAATCGCGAATGACACCGACATAGTTTTTTTTTTTTTTTTTTGCGTCATAATATTAACAAGGGTCTCAGGTCAGTACTTACCGTATTTTCCGGTAATAACGCCGCGGCGTTAAACAATATTTTTCTTTTTTGGAAACAAAAATGCGGCCAATAACTGGGTGCGGCTTGTATATATATATATAAAGGGGAAAAAAAAGACATCTGGCATTTTTCCTCAAAAATTTAAAACAGCAATCGCAAACAGGATGATAAAAAGCTTTTTAAACAAAACAAGCAATAACTTTTCCCCCTTTAGAAATAGTTTCGTCCTTCATTATTAAATTGATTAAATAATTTCAGGAAATAGCGTTTGTTATGCTAAGTCAAGGTCTCATGATAAAAAGACAGCGTTAGGGAAGATTAAGTAGGAAAGATTGATGTAACAGTTTAAAGCTTTCATTTCGAGCACGTATAGTGTAAAATACACTATCACAGCATAGACCATAGAACTTCGTGCGAAAACAAGCCAAATAACGTAATTTTGTATGTTACACAGAAGAATAAATTGGTAATCTACTTTCGCTCTGAAAGGTACAAAAGCTCATTTTTCTGAAAAGTGTCTATCAATCTTCCCAGACGACAGCCTTGTGATTTGGTTATGGACCGGACTTCTGCAGCAAGATTATTTTCATGTTGCAGTTAGAGCCGAGCTGACTTCCGCAATTTTTTTTTATGACTGACCCAAACCAGGCATATTTCATTTAATTTGTAGGTATTCAAAAATAACCTTTTTTTTAAGAATTAAAATAATATACACACAAATGGTATACACTAAATATTTCTTCGCAGAACTGGTTAAAAACACTTTATATTGTAACAAAAAATTAACAGTTATGGTTGATTTTATCAAACTTCATATATGACCGCCAATTATCTGCTCTAGTGGTCAATAATCTAGTGTCTAATTTAATTCCGTGCTGAAATGCCTATTTATGCACGAATGGTAGTGTTACGAATTTTCGGAGCAACCCGCTGCTCTGGGGCTTAAAATGGTTTAAAATTCGTATTCTACGCTTCAAACAAATAAATTTTGCTTTTTGTTGCATCAAAATCGGCCAATTAGAACCGGAGATATGGAGGTTTCGGTTTGCCGTTGTTTTTCAATGGGGCTTTTAGAAATCTCGAGAAATATTGGTCCAAGGGCCGCGTTCTCTTCACATTTGGGGACTTATTTTTGGCGCCAAATTTGGCGATATTTCGCCAAAAGTCGCCAAGTTCGGCGACATTTTGGTCATTTGGCGCGATTTCCCCAATTTGGCCTGGAAGTTCTTTTTCCTGCATTAAAAACGCATAATAAACCTAACATTTCTCTTCTATGACGTAATCAATATTCTCGCTTTATGTGGAATCTTCGTGAAATAGACATTTCTGGTAACTGGTCGTGGCTTCTGCTTCGGTATATATAGAAGCGCACGCTGCCCCGATAGTTCAGTAAGAGTTGAACGCCCAGTGTGTGAAGAGCTCTCTGAGAGAGTACGCTTGCTTTGTGAATAGATAGTGCTATAGGAGTTGTGTTTTTGGCTTGCTCTCCGAACCTGTTTTTAAAGTGCTGTGTGCAAATTCTTCATTGCTGTGTCTTAAGGGATTATGTACGATATCCCTTGAATATTTTCACTGACTTTATGCCTGTGAAAGTGACTTATTTGTGTGTGAAATACAACATTTGTGAGAGCTTCAGATCTGAGCGAACTGTGAAACGCACATTGTTTAATTGTGCTTGTGAATTTTGTACAGCCGATTGCTCTACGAAGTTCTAGAAGCAATAAAGTTGTGTTCCATCCTGACCAGTGGACTTTTTACTAGAACTTCTACATCAACTGGACATTAGAACGACGAACCCTGGAATCAAGCAAAGTATTCTGCAACAATAGTAATGGTAACAAATAACCACACAATTCGCTGTCCACGGCTAACTTCTTGCCACAAAAATTTCGACCTTTGCAAAAATGCTTGTTCTAGTACCGCTGATATGTAATAAATATCAGAAGTATGTAGCAAGTATTACAATATGATTATTCTGAAACGGTACTTTCGATTAATTAGTTTCGATTAACTAGTTCGGGTTAAATCCTTAATTATAAACAGGCCGGGCTGTCGCGCAGTTTTTTTTTTTTATTCTGATTAAGGCAGTTTTGGTATTATATCCACTTTTTGTGTAAAGTCTGGCACTTGCACAAAATTTGATGAAACGGAGAAATTAAAATTCATTACAGTTAAATAAAAGTATAGTGATACCTGGTGAAGGCATCACCTTAGTAAAGAGACCGCCTGTCTATAGTGGCCACTTCTATTTATTATATCAATTTACAACCACCACACTTTGCCACCTTTCTAAGGTGACCCATGATGTAACCAATTTTGTAAGTCCCGAAGGTGGTCAAATTAGGCAGGTTCCACTGTACTGACTGTGATGTAACAAGATTGTGTATCGACATATCAAAATAAAATGAATAAAAAATAACAATAAATCATTATTTTTCTTTTTTGCACATTAATCATAATCTGATAAATCCACAAAGGAAAGAATGATTATCTAGACGTAAAATTTCTTTTATGGGATACTAGCTTATTAATACTATTTTATTGGAAATTAATATAAATAATAACAATTAGTTACATATAGCCACATTAGTACATATATTAGTAACCGTCAGGGGCATAGCGAAGGGGTTCATAGGGGTCACCCCCCCCCCATGAGGAATTTTTTGCCCTACAAAATGTATATTCCTCACTCCCTTATCACACACACACGTATACATATACTAGCGGCATAAATACGGGCTAGAATCCCTTAGAAAATCCCCCACAGAGGAATTTTCAATATAGGCCTAGGACCCTAGTGCAGCCAATCGGTCTTAATCCAAAAACAAACAATGATACTCAGGAATAATGTAACTTTTAATCAGTGAAAAAAGTTTTAGAATCGGTTTAGTAGCTACAAAATTTCCATAGAGCGCAATGCATTAGAATTATTTTGAGTGTCTTTGTAAAAGAATTATTTATGCTATATGCTTGAAAGGTTGCCTGTATGTTAATCCAGGACATAAGCTATCTTCATTACAAATTTTTCCAACCCTTTTTGTGTGATTCAGTCAAAAACATCCAAACACATAAACGCACAACATTTATATTATTTGTAGGATTTGGAAATTTACGAACTTTAAGAAACACATCTGGACTTTTCTTAGTACTTAGCTATTATCCCGGCGGTCATTCCCGCCAAACTGTTTTTTCGTCAAATGAGTTGCCAAACTGTTGCCAATCGTATTCAAAACCATTAATAATTTCATGTGCCCGGCATTTATCTCGGCAAAAAATCGCTCGTCTTGGCGGACCGCCGGGATAATACGTAAGTACACTTTTCTTTATTTATGCTTTTTTAAAATCAACATAATTTCCATACTTATTTATGTTTTTCAAATGCATGTGATTTTGCAAATAGAATTTCTGCTTTATTTCAAAAGCATAAATCATTTTGTGCGGGCGATAAAACGGTTTTTAATTAATAGTTAGAAAAGTAATTAAAATTTCCAAGCCTCAGGTACACTTTACCGAAGTCATGGGTCCAGTCATGCTCAAATTTTCAAAGCTCTGCTTTCCGTAGATTTGTCTGGAGAACATTAATTTTTATTGTTAGAAATATATATATTTGGCATAAAACTGGCATAATTTCTGTATTATTTAATGTTTTTCAGATGCACGTGCTTCTTTATTGAAGTAGTAGCATTCTTGTTAGCTCAAACGGGCGAAACTCGCCAAGCATGGCAACATAAAAACGGTTTTTAATTAATAATTAAAAAAGTAATTCAAAATCTAAAATTCTAAGTAGCCTATAACCAACTCCAGGGTTCCATCTATATCTAAACCGAAATGCATCCTAATCGATTCAGCGGTTTAGGCGTGAAAGCGTCATAAGCAAACTAACAAACAAACAAACAAACTCACTTTTGCATTTATAATTTTAGTTAGGATTTCAGTAAAATTAACTTAATAAAAGCTGAACCAATTATTCATTATTAACTACTTGATTAATATAGTTACGAATTTTTGGGATGATCAAGGGCAAATTTTTAGGCTAAAGCTCGTATTCTATGAGTCGAATAATTAAATTTTGAAATTTATTACATGAAAGTCGGTTAACTAGAGCGTGAGATAGTGAGTTTCGGTTTTCCAATTGTTTAACATAGAGTTTGGCAATATCGCTTAACTGACTTCAGTTTTAGGGACTTATTTTCGGCGCTAAATTTAACGATATTCCGCCAAAAAGTCAACAAGCTTGAACTGAAAAAACACTCAAAATACTGGTGTTAAACGATAAAGTAATTAAAAAACTTTGTAAAAAACACACATAAGAAGTAAAAGGAAAAAGGATACGCGTTTCGTTCAAAAATTGTTTTGAACTTCTTCAGTCCAAGTCCTTCGACGTAAAGAACACAGAGAACTGAAAAGAGAAAAAAAACAAAAAAACAAGCAAGATGTTGCCACAAGGGGCAAAGAAAAGTCGAACAAAACCACGGAGAGGGAGAAAAAAAAAATTTAAGCAAGAAAAAGCACACGAAGAAGGAAGGAAGAAAAGAGAGAACAAAAGTGAGTGTTAAAAGTCCAAATAAACAAAACAACTGAAAAAACACTCAAAATACTGGTGTTAAACGATAAAGTAATTAAAAAACTTTGTAAAAAACACACATAAGAAGTAAAAGGAAAAAGGATACGCGTTTCGTTCAAAAATTGTTTTGAACTTCTTCAGTCCAAGTCCTTCGACGTAAAGAACACAGAGAACTGAAAAGAGAAAAAAAACAAAAAAACAAGCAAGATGTTGCCACAAGGGCAAAGAAAAGTCGAACAAAACCACGGAGAGGGAGAAAAAAAAATTAAGCAAGAAAAAGCACACGAAGAAGGAAGGAAGAAAAGAGAGAACAAAAGTGAGTGTTAAAAGTCCAAATAAACAAAACAACTGAAAAAACACTCAAAATACTGGTGTTAAACGATAAAGTAATTAAAAAACTTTGTAAAAAACACACATAAGAAGTAAAAGGAAAAAGGATACGCGTTTCGTTCAAAAATTGTTTTGAACTTCTTCAGTCCAAGTCCTTCGACGTAAAGAACACAGAGAACTGAAAAGAGAAAAAAAAAAAAACAAGCAAGATGTTGCCACAAGGGGCAAAGAAAAGTCGAACAAAACCACGGAGAGGGGAGAAAAAAAATTAAGCAAGAAAAAGCACACGAAGAAGGAAGGAAGAAAAGAGAGAACAAAAGTGAGTGTTAAAAGTCCAAATAAACAAAACAACTGAAAAAACACTCAAAATACTGGTGTTAAACGATAAAGTAATTAAAAAACTTTGTAAAAAACACACATAAGAAGTAAAAGGAAAAAGGATACGCGTTTCGTTCAAAAATTGTTTTGAACTTCTTCAGTCCAAGTCCTTCGACGTAAAGAACACAGAGAACTGAAAAGAGAAAAAAAAAAAACAAGCAAGATGTTGCCACAAGAGGCAAAGAAAAGTCGAACAAAACCACGGAGAGGGAGAAAAAAAGAAATTAAGCAAGAAAAAGCACACGAAGAAGGAAGGAAGAAAAGAGAGAACAAAAGTGAGTGTTAAAAGTCCAAATAAACAAAACAACTGAAAAAACACTCAAAATACTGGTGTTAAACGATAAAGTAATTAAAAAACTTTGTAAAAAACACACATAAGAAGTAAAAGGAAAAAGGATACGCGTTTCGTTCAAAAATTGTTTTGAACTTCTTCAGTCCAAGTCCTTCGACGTAAAGAACACAGAGAACTGAAAAGAGAAAAAAAAAACAAGCAAGATGTTGCCACAAGGGGCAAAGAAAAGTCGACACAAAACCACGAGAGGGAGAAAAAAAAAATTAAGCAAGAAAAAGCACACGAAGAAGGAAGGAAGAAAAGAGAGAACAAAAGTGAGTGTTAAAAGTCCAAATAAACAAAACAACTGAAAAAACACTCAAAATACTGGTGTTAAACGATAAAGTAATTAAAAAACTTTGTAAAAAACACACATAAGAAGTAAAAGGAAAAAGGATACGCGTTTCGTTCAAAAATTGTTTTGAACTTCTTCAGTCCAAGTCCTTCGACGTAAAGAACACAGAGAACTGAAAAGAGAAAAAAAAAAAAACAAGCAAGATGTTGCCACAAGAGGCAAAGAAAAGTCGAACAAAACCACGGAGAGGAGAGAAAAAAAAATTAAGCAAGAAAAAGCACACGAAGAAGGAAGGAAGAAAAGAGAGAACAAAAGTGAGTGTTAAAAGTCCAAATAAACAAAACAACTGAAAAAACACTCAAAATACTGGTGTTAAACGATAAAGTAATTAAAAAACTTTGTAAAAAACACACATAAGAAGTAAAAGGAAAAAGGATACGCGTTTCGTTCAAAAATTGTTTTGAACTTCTTCAGTCCAAGTCCTTCGACGTAAAGAACACAGGGAACTGAAAAGAGAAAAAAAAAAAAAAAAACAAGCAAGATGTTGCCACAAGAGGCAAAGAAAAGTCGAACAAAACCACGAAGAGGGAGAAAAGAAATTAAGCAAGAAAAAGCACACGAAGAAGGAAGGAAGAAAAGAGAGAACAAAAGTGAGTGTTAAAAGTCCAAATAAACAAAACAACTGAAAAAACACTCAAAATACTGGTGTTAAACGATAAAGTAATTAAAAAACTTTGTAAAAAACACACATAAGAAGTAAAAGGAAAAAGGATACGCGTTTCGTTCAAAAATTGTTTTGAACTTCTTCAGTCCAAGTCCTTCGACGTAAAGAACACAGAGAACTGAAAAGAGAAAAAAAAAAAACAAGCAAGATGTTGCCACAAGAGGCAAAGAAAAGTCGAACAAAACACGGAGAGGGAGAAAAAAAAAATTAAGCAAGAAAAAGCACACGAAGAAGGAAGGAAGAAAAGAGAGAACAAAAGTGAGTGTTAAAAGTCCAAATAAACAAAACAACTGAAAAAACACTCAAAATACTGGTGTTAAACGATAAAGTAATTAAAAAACTTTGTAAAAAACACACATAAGAAGTAAAAGGAAAAAGGATACGCGTTTCGTTCAAAAATTGTTTTGAACTTCTTCAGTCCAAGTCCTTCGACGTAAAGAACACAGAGAACTGAAAAGAGAAAAAAAAAAACAAGCAAGATGTTGCCACAAGAGGCAAAGAAAAGTCGAACAAAAACACGGAGAGGGAGAAAAAAAAATTAAGCAAGAAAAAGCACACGAAGAAGGAAGGAAGAAAAGAGAGAACAAAAGTGAGTGTTAAAAGTCCAAATAAACAAAACAACTGAAAAAACACTCAAAATACTGGTGTTAAACGATAAAGTAATTAAAAAACTTTGTAAAAAACACACATAAGAAGTAAAAGGAAAAAGGATACGCGTTTCGTTCAAAAATTGTTTTGAACTTCTTCAGTCCAAGTCCTTCGACGTAAAGAACACAGAGAACTGAAAAGAGAAAAAAAAAAAACAAGCAAGATGTTGCCACAAGAGGCAAAGAAAAGTCGAACAAAACCACGGAGAGGGAGAAAAAAAAAATTAAGCAAGAAAAAGCACACGAAGAAGGAAGGAAGAAAAGAGAGAACAAAAGTGAGTGTTAAAAGTCCAAATAAACAAAACAACTGAAAAAACACTCAAAATACTGGTGTTAAACGATAAAGTAATTAAAAAACTTTGTAAAAAACACACATAAGAAGTAAAAGGAAAAAGGATACGCGTTTCGTTCAAAAATTGTTTTGAACTTCTTCAGTCCAAGTCCTTCGACGTAAAGAACACAGAGAACTGAAAAGAGAAAAAAAAAAAAAAAAACAAGCAAGATGTTGCCACAAGGGGCAAAGAAAAGTCGAACAAAAACACGAGAGGAGAGAAAAGAAATTAAGCAAGAAAAAGCACACGAAGAAGGAAGGAAGAAAAGAGAGAACAAAAGTGAGTGTTAATAGTCCAAATAAACAAAACAACTGAAAAAACACTCAAAATACTGGTGTTAAACGATAAAGTAATTAAAAAACTTTGTAAAAAACACACATAAGAAGTAAAAGGAAAAAGGATACGCGTTTCGTTCAAAAATTGTTTTGAACTTCTTCAGTCCAAGTCCTTCGACGTAAAGAACACAGAGAACTGAAAAGAGAAAAAAAAAAACAAGCAAGATGTTGCCACAAGGGGCAAAGAAAAGTCGAACAAAACCACGGAGAGGGAGAAAAAAAAATAAGCAAGAAAAAGCACACGAAGAAGGAAGGAAGAAAAGAGAGAACAAAAGTGAGTGTTAAAAGTCCAAATAAACAAAACAACTGAAAAAACACTCAAAATACTGGTGTTAAACGATAAAGTAATTAAAAAACTTTGTAAAAAACACACATAAGAAGTAAAAGGAAAAAGGATACGCGTTTCGTTCAAAAATTGTTTTGAACTTCTTCAGTCCAAGTCCTTCGACGTAAAGAACACAGAGAACTGAAAAGAGAAAAAAAAAACAAGCAAGATGTTGCCACAAGAGGCAAAGAAAAGTCGAACAAAACCACGAGAGGGAGAAAAAAAAATTAAGCAAGAAAAAGCACACGAAGAAGGAAGGAAGAAAAGAGAGAACAAAAGTGAGTGTTAAAAGTCCAAATAAACAAAACAACTGAAAAAACACTCAAAATACTGGTGTTAAACGATAAAGTAATTAAAAAACTTTGTAAAAAACACACATAAGAAGTAAAAGGAAAAAGGATACGCGTTTCGTTCAAAAATTGTTTTGAACTTCTTCAGTCCAAGTCCTTCGACGTAAAGAACACAGAGAACTGAAAAGAGAAAAAAAAAAAAAAAAAAAACAAGCAAGATGTTGCCACAAGGGGCAAAGAAAAGTCGAACAAAACCACGGAGAGGGAGAAAAAAAATTAAGCAAGAAAAAGCACACGAAGAAGGAAGGAAGAAAAGAGAGAACAAAAGTGAGTGTTAAAAGTCCAAATAAACAAAACAACTGAAAAAACACTCAAAATACTGGTGTTAAACGATAAAGTAATTAAAAAACTTTGTAAAAAACACACATAAGAAGTAAAAGGAAAAAGGATACGCGTTTCGTTCAAAAATTGTTTTGAACTTCTTCAGTCCAAGTCCTTCGACGTAAAGAACACAGAGAACTGAAAAGAGAAAAAAAAAAACAAGCAAGATGTTGCCACAAGGGGCAAAGAAAAGTCGAACAAAACCACGGAGAGGGAGAAAAAAAAATTAAGCAAGAAAAAGCACACGAAGAAGGAAGGAAGAAAAGAGAGAACAAAAGTGAGTGTTAAAAGTCCAAATAAACAAAACAACTGAAAAAACACTCAAAATACTGGTGTTAAACGATAAAGTAATTAAAAAACTTTGTAAAAAACACACATAAGAAGTAAAAGGAAAAAGGATACGCGTTTCGTTCAAAAATTGTTTTGAACTTCTTCAGTCCAAGTCCTTCGACGTAAAGAACACAGAGAACTGAAAAGAGAAAAAAAAAAACAAGCAAGATGTTGCCACAAGGGGCAAAGAAAAGTCGAACAAAACACGAGAGGGAGAAAAAAAATTAAGCAAGAAAAAGCACACGAAGAAGGAAGGAAGAAAAGAGAGAACAAAAGTGAGTGTTAAAAGTCCAAATAAACAAAACAACTGAAAAAACACTCAAAATACTGGTGTTAAACGATAAAGTAATTAAAAAACTTTGTAAAAAACACACATAAGAAGTAAAAGGAAAAAGGATACGCGTTTCGTTCAAAAATTGTTTTGAACTTCTTCAGTCCAAGTCCTCCGACGTAAAGAACACAGAGAACTGAAAAGAGAAAAGAAAAAAAAAACAAGCAAGATGTTGCCACAAGGGGCAAAGAAAAGTCGAACAAAACCACGAGAGGGAGAAAAAAAATTAAGCAAGAAAAAGCACACGAAGAAGGAAGGAAGAAAAGAGAGAACAAAAGTGAGTGTTAAAAGTCCAAATAAACAAAACAACTGAAAAAACACTCAAAATACTGGTGTTAAACGATAAAGTAATTAAAAAACTTTGTAAAAAACACACATAAGAAGTAAAAGGAAAAAGGATACGCGTTTCGTTCAAAAATTGTTTTGAACTTCTTCAGTCCAAGTCCTTCGACGTAAAGAACACAGTTCAAAACCATTTTTGAACGAAACGCGTATCCTTTTTCCTTTTACTTCTTATGTGTGTTTTTTACAAAGTTTTTTAATTACTTTATCGTTTAACACCAGTATTTTGAGTGTTTTTTCAGTTGTTTTGTTTATTTGGACTTTTAACACTCACTTTTGTTCTCTCTTTTCTTCCTTCCTTCTTCGTGTGCTTTTTCTTGCTTAATTTTTTTTTCTCCCCCTCTCCGTGGTTTTGTTCGACTTTTCTTTGCCCCTTGTGGCAACATCTTGCTTGTTTTTTTTTTTTTCTCTTTTCAGTTCTCTGTGTTCTTTACGTCGAAGGACTTGGACTGAAGAAGTTCAAAACAATTTTTGAACGAAACGCGTATCCTTTTTCCTTTTACTTCTTATGTGTGTTTTTTACAAAGTTTTTTAATTACTTTATCGTTTAACACCAGTATTTTGAGTGTTTTTTCAGTTGTTTTGTTTATTTGGACTTTTAACACTCACTTTTGTTCTCTCTTTTCTTCCTTCCTTCTTCGTGTGCTTTTTCTTGCTTAATTTTTTTTTCTCCCTCTCCGTGGTTTTGTTCGACTTTTCTTTGCCCCTTGTGGCAACATCTTGCTTGTTTTTTTTTGTTTTTTTTTCTCTTTTCAGTTCTCTGTGTTCTTTACATCGAAGGACTTGGACTGAAGAAGTTCAAAACAATTTTTGAACGAAACGCGTATCCTTTTTCCTTTTACTTCTTATGTGTGTTTTTTACAAAGTTTTTTAATTACTTTATCGTTTAACACCAGTATTTTGAGTGTTTTTTCAGTTGTTTTGTTTATTTGTACTTTTAACACTCACTTTTGTTCTCTCTTTTCTTCCTTCCTTCTTCGTGTGCTTTTTCTTGCTTAATTTTTTTTTCTCCCCTCTCCGTGGTTTTGTTCGACTTTTCTTTGCCCCTTGTGGCAACATCTTGCTTGTTTTTTTTTTCTCTTTTCAGTTCTCTGTGTTCTTTACGTCGAAGGACTTGGACTGAAGAAGTTCAAAACAATTTTTGAACGAAACGCGTATCCTTTTTCCTTTTACTTCTTATGTGTGTTTTTTACAAAGTTTTTTAATTACTTTATCGTTTAACACCAGTATTTTGAGTGTTTTTTCAGTTGTTTTGTTTATTTGGACTTTTAACACTCACTTTTGTTCTCTCTTTTCTTCCTTCCTTCTTCGTGTGCTTTTTCTTGCTTAATTTTTTTTTTCTCCCCTCTCCGTGGTTTTGTTCGACTTTTCTTTGCCCCTTGTGGCAACATCTTGCTTGTTTTTTTTTTTTTTTTTCTCTTTTCAGTTCTCTGTGTTCTTTACGTCGAAGGACTTGGACTGAAGAAGTTCAAAACAATTTTTGAACGAAACGCGTATCCTTTTTCCTTTTACTTCTTAAGTGTGTTTTTTACAAAGTTTTTTAATTACTTTATCGTTTAACACCAGTATTTTGAGTGTTTTTTCAGTTGTTTTGTTTATTTGGACTTTTAACACTCACTTTTGTTCTCTCTTTTCTTCCTTCCTTCTTCGTGTGCTTTTTCTTGCTTAATTTTTTTTTTTTCTCCCTCTCCGTGGTTTTGTTCGACTTTTCTTTGCCCCTTGTGGCAACATCTTGCTTGTTTTTTTTTTCTCTTTTCAGTTCTCTGTGTTCTTTACGTCGAAGGACTTGGACTGAAGTTCAAAACAATTTTTGAACGAAACGCGTATCCTTTTTCCTTTTACTTCTTATGTGTGTTTTTTACAAAGTTTTTTAATTACTTTATCGTTTAACACCAGTATTTTGAGTGTTTTTTCAGTTGTTTTGTTTATTTGGACTTTTAACACTCACTTTTGTTCTCTCTTTTCTTCCTTCCTTCTTCGTGTGCTTTTTCTTGCTTAATTTTTTTTTTCTCCCCTCTCCGTGGTTTTGTTCGACTTTTCTTTGCCCCTTGTGGCAACATCTTGCTTGTTTTTTTTTTTCTCTTTTCAGTTCTCTGTGTTCTTTACGTCGAAGGACTTGGACTGAAGAAGTTCAAAACAATTTTTGAACGAAACGCGTATCCTTTTTCCTTTTACTTCTTATGTGTGTTTTTTACAAAGTTTTTTAATTACTTTATCGTTTAACACCAGTATTTTGAGTGTTTTTTCAGTTGTTTTGTTTATTTGGACTTTTAACACTCACTTTTGTTCTCTCTTTTCTTCCTTCCTTCTTCGTGTGCTTTTTCTTGCTTATTTTTTTTTTTCTCCCCTCTCCGTGGTTTTGTTCGACTTTTCTTTGCCCCTTGTGGCAACATCTTGCTTGTTTTTTTTTTTTTTTTTCTCTTTTCAGTTCTCTGTGTTCTTTACGTCGAAGGACTTGGACTGAAGAAGTTCAAAACAATTTTTGAACGAAACGCGTATCCTTTTTCCTTTTACTTCTTATGTGTGTTTTTTACAAAGTTTTTTAATTACTTTATCGTTTAACACCAGTATTTTGAGTGTTTTTTCAGTTGTTTTGTTTATTTGGACTTTTAACACTCACTTTTGTTCTCTCTTTTCTTCCTTCCTTCTTCGTGTGCTTTTTCTTGCTTAATTTTTTTTTCTCCCCTCTCCGTGGTTTTGTTCGACTTTTCTTTGCCCCTTGTGGCAACATCTTGCTTGTTTTTTTTTTTTTCTCTTTTCAGTTCCCTGTGTTCTTTACGTCGAAGGACTTGGACTGAAGAAGTTCAAAACAATTTTTGAACGAAACGCGTATCCATTTTCCTTTTACTTCTTATGTGTGTTTTTTACAAAGTTTTTTAATTACTTAGTCAACAAGCTTGCCAAAATTCAGTGCGATTTTATGAATGGAGCCTGTAATGTTTGCTTTCCTGCATAGGTATTACGTAATCAAGGTTCGCGATTGATGGGGGGTCATTCTAGAAATGGAATTTGCCCGGAAGATCGGAGATATTACATAAAATATGAATCAGTTTCAAATGAATGCCTATAGAATACGTTGCATTGAGATTGTGATTGATTACGGCAACGCTACACTAGGGCGATCTGCCAAGGGGCGGGGTGCCTTGGTAAGAGGACTTTCTAAGGGGTTCTAACGCGTATTCACGTTACATCTGGAGAAAACCTACCAAAACTCCAGACCGTTAGATCGACGTTGCATTGAGAAGCTCTATTGTTCTGCATCATTTTGCTGTGGAAAGCGCCGTTTCTGTCGTTTGCTTTTCGAAGCTTATTTTGTAGTTTATGAATTCTTCATTGCTGTATGCTTAGGAGCAGATGAGAGCTTTGCCTTAGAACCTGCAGTGAATTTTTGGACTGAGGAAGGATTTTATTGCACACGAAATACAGTATCTAAGAAAGACTGTTACACTGACTGCTGAAAAGTAAGTTATTGTTTGTTAATCTCTTTGAATTGTGTACTAAAGAACCAATAAAATTTGTTTCCTCCTGATCAAGTGACCTGTTTACTAGAATTTTACATATACACTGGACTCTTAAGCTACTAGCCCAAAAAATAAGTACAATTTTCTGCAACGATATTTTATAAGAATATAAAATTAAGTAGTTCATTGCATGATATAAATACATTATATCTTCTTACTTTAAAGTCTGATGTGGACACCACATGACTTCCTCGTAAGTCTATTGAATTATAAATATTTTCGATGCACTTCATCTAAACTTATTTCATTTAAAAGCGATACAATACTGCAATAATAGTAATACTCAGTGATTTCTAACAAAATATTGAAGATATCGCCAAGCTGGGTTCAGTTTGGAAAATTTATTAGCACTCGGGTGATATTTCTTTAAAGCACGGGATTTTTGTCTTCGCGGCGCGGTGTGGTCGCTTTTCCGTTTGATTCATGGTTTCTGCAGAGTGATTTGATATTGCTAACGGAAACATGAACTATCCCTTCAGATGATTTTGAAATACCAGGATTCACTTTGGTAGAACGGATAGGTTTCCAAAACAGAAGGCCATCTGGAGCTATGATTTTTATAGAGGAAAACTTCATAAAAATCACTTTATAAAAAGAATATGAAACACTTTACCCGTGCCTGCACGAGCCAGATCATGGTGTTCAAATTGTCATTGCGTAATCTATATAAATAAAATTAGACTTTTTTCTGTACATTTCTTGGAATTCAAAAATTTTGCGATTTCTATCCGTTTCAAGCACCTGGGAATCCGGTGCGACCCTCAAAAAAAAGTTTGTCTGTCTGGCGTTCTGTCATTCTGTCCGTGCCGTTTTTTTTTTCTTTTTTTTTTTTTTTTTTCCCTTCCGTAAAAACGACAGAAGCGAATGATATGAAATTTGGTGTCATGATAGGTGGTCACTCAAAACTTAGGCGTCGTATTTTTAAAAAATCATGATTAGATTTTCAGATTTTGCGAAAATCGTTTCAAACTGCCTAAATTTGTGTTCGAGCATCGCGTAAAAACGACTGAAGCGATTGAAATGAAATTTGGTATCATGATTGGTGGTCACTCAACTTAAACATTAGGCAGCGTATTTTTAAAAAATCTTGATTAGATTTTCAGATTTTGCGAAAATCGTCCCAAACTCCTTAAAATTGTGTTCGAGCATCACGTAAAAACGACTGAAGTGAACGAAATGAAATTTGGTATCATGATACATGGTCACTTAACTTAAAACGTTGTCGTCGAATTTTTAAAAAATCTTGATTAGATTTTGAGATTTTGCGAAAATTGTTTCAAACTGCGTAAATTTGTGTTCGCACATCACGTAATAACTGCAAAAGTGAAAAAAATGGTATTTGGTGAAATGATAGCTGCCACTCACCTTAAACTATAAGCCTCTAATTTAAAAAAAAAATCGATCAATTTTCGAGATTTTGCGAAAATCTTTTAAAACTGAGTGACTCTTTGTTCACGCATTACGTAATAACGACTAAAACGAATGATATGAAATTTGGTGATATGATAGTTATTTTCTAATCTTAATTTATAGGCGTTGAATTTTTAAAATATTTTGATTGCATTTTGAGATTTTGTGAAAATTGTTAAAAAATGCTGAAATTTTGTTCCAGCACCACGAAATAAACTTTGGCTTCCAATTTTTAAAAAATATTGATGAGATTTTGAGAAAATTATTTCAATATGCGTAAATATTCGTTCGCGCATCACACAATTACGACTAAACCGAATGAAATGATATTACTTAGTTCCTCTCTAACCTGTAATATTTTAACAATACATAAAAATTATAACTTCGCTTTTTTACTTTGGCAACATACTACATCCATTCTGTGTACTCCTACAATGCTGACGAAAGTTCTTGCTTTTTGGAAATTTGCATTCAGTACTAACCCGTCTACGACGGGTACTTCAGCTAGTTCAAGATAAAGTGAGATTTTTGCAGTTACATACCTTAGTCCTCGAATTTCTTATGAAGATAAATTAGACACTATATTCGAAACGTTACTGAAGGAGGATGACTGTAAGACTGTTTTAGTAGGAGAATTTAACATAGAATTAAATTCCGATCAAGGTTCCGATTTCATAACTGAAATGGATACTTTAATTTTCCAATATGCACTAATCCAAAACATTTCACCACTAGGGGCCCAACAACAATGGATGCAATTTTCAGCAACAAAATTATGCGAACAGGAGTCTTTACGAGCACTTACAGTTATCATTTTCCTGTATATGGCAGAATTGATTGAATAATTTTTTTTTTAAACTGAAATTCTTCCAGCCGAGCGCGTAAATAAAATCTGAAAGAATTTCAGAATTTTTTTTTTTTTCTTGGCACTTAATTTTGGCGATATTTCTCCAAAAAGCTGCCAGGCTTGAGACAGTTTGCGAGATTTTGGGCATAGCCGAAACAGTGATTGACTACAGATTTTTTAATGCATATAGACCTTAATGTATTGAAAGTCTGTACCCTGCAAATAAATTACCCAGTCGATTGCAATAAGATACAAATGCACAGTTGGATGTTACAATAGTTCTAAATCCACAATCTCAAAATATACGGTTAAAAATTTGAGAGTTATGTGAAATACGTAATTACTTTTGGCGCCGAATTTGGTGATATTTCGGCAAAACTTGCTAAGGTCGATAACAATGTTCGAGATTTTGGCATGGCCCAAACAATGACTGAGTACAGACATAATATATTGAAGATGCCTATAGACCGTAATGCGTAGAAAATCTTTGGGGTCGCCCTGTAAATAAAATATACAGTAGATTGTAACCAAAAAGAGAGGTGCTCAACTAGATGTTACAGATGTTTACCCAAATATAAAATTTCAACAGTCTACGACTAATAGTTTTTGAGATATGCTAACTACGTACATACACACGTACGTACTACAGAAGTAAAAAAGAAAAGTCAACATGGACTGTACGTGCATAGATACAAACGTACAGGCATCCGTACGTTTAGACGACTTTTAAAAACTTCAAAATCAATTTCAAAAATCAATATTTTCATCAAATCTGCATACCAAAATTTTTTGCCATCACTATATTTACTTTTACTTCGTACAAGAAAGTAAAAATTTGATAAACTCGATAATTTTAATCAATTTGATAAAGATTCAATCTTTTTTTACATTGACTAAAAATCCCCAGCAAATTTTACATAGTCACAGGATTTACCGAATCATCTCTACTTTTTATGAAAGATGTGTGTCTATATGTGAATCTGTGTGTGTATATATGAAGCGTTTCGGTCAAATGGATGCACGAAGATATAACAAACTTGGTTGAAAGGAAGTTCTAAACATTGTGTTATGCACCTCAAAACAATGTTTTCGATATTCGGCCTAGAAATATTTTTATTTAATATAGATATTTGAGCGATTTTTTGCGGATATTCAGCAATAGGATTAGAAGTAATATATGCAATGAATTAACTATTAATCTCACGAAAAATATCAAACTGTGTCATCTCGAGGAGCTATTCGGAATTGCAGAAATTGGGAGTATGACGTATAGTTTGGGACAGAGTTTGTCAATCCCACTCAATTTTTGATTTATGACTTCACGTATTTTTACTGCCGTAAAAGAAACTTCGGGTAGTCGAATTAGTACATCCTGGTTAGTTAACACAGTTTCCAAATGGAGTAATATTTAAACTTACGATTTTTAAAAATATACAGGGTGGTTATAATTAAACTTCCTTATAAACAAGGTTCTACAGCTAAAACGGGTGCACGAAATATAACCAAATTTGGTCTATAGATTATACATGAGATGCGCGCAAAAAATTTCGAAAAAAAAAAAGTTCAAAACATGTCCATAAGGTGGCGCTTTGCACAAAAAACAGCAAAGTCAACAATGGAAACAGCTAATTCGAAATGAATAGATAATTTCAGCATTTATTCAACAATTTTTGCACATTTATTAACTAATTTAGGTCATTTTTTGATCTGATTTCACCGTATAAAACACCACCTAGAGGACATTTTTTGAACTACTCTTCTCAAAAAACTTCCTTGCGGCGCCAAATTTGGTGACTCACCCGTTTCAGCTACAGAATGTTATTTATGGGGGAAGTTTAATTATTAACCACCTTGTATCCTAACTAATATTATAAATGCGAAAGTGAGTTTGTTTGTTTGTTTATGACGCTTTCACGCCTAAACCGCTGAATCGATTAGGATGCATTTTGGTTTAGATATGGAGGGGACCCTGGAGTTGGTTATAGGCTAATTAGAGTTTTAGATTTTTAATTACTTTTTTAATTATTAATTAAAAACCGTCTTTACATTGCCATGGTTGGTGAGTTTCGCCCGTATCAAATGATTCATGTTTTGAGTTAACAAGAATGCTATTACTTCAATAAATAAGCGCGCGTGCATCTGAAAAACATTAATTACCACGGAAATTAAGCCAGTTTTATGCCAAATCTATCTATCTTAATAATAAAAATGAATGTTCTCCAGACAAATCTACAGAAAACAGAGCTTTGAAAATTTGAGCATGATTGAGCCCATAACTTCGGTAAAGTGCACCTGAGGCTCAAAATTTTGAAATTTTAACTACTTTTCAAACTATTAATTAAAAGCCGTTTTATCGCCCGCACAAAATGATTTATGCTTTTGAAATAAAGCAGAAATTCTATTTGCAAAATCACATGCATTTGAAAAACATGGAAATTATATTGATTTTACGCCAAATTAAAAAGCATAAGTAAAGAAAAGGGGACTTACGTATTATCCCGGCGGTCCGCCAAGACAAGCGATTTTTTGCCGAAATAAATGCCGGGCACATGAAATTATTAATGGTTTTGAATACGATTGGCAACAGTTTGGCAACCCATTTGACGATAAAACAGTTTGGCGGGAATGACCGCTGGGATAATACGTACCAAGAAAACCAAAAGAAAGTACCAAGAAAAATCCAGATGTGTTTCTTAAAGTTCATAAATTCCCAAATCCTACCAATAATATAAATGTGTACGTTTGTGTGTTTGGATGTTTTTGACTGAATCACACAAAAATGGTTGAACGGATTTGAAAAAATTTGTAATGAAAATAGCTTATGCCCTGGATTAACATACAGGCAGCCTTTCAAGCATATAGCATAAGTAATTCTTTTACAAAGACACTCAAAATAATTCTAATGCATTGCGCTCTATGGAAATTTTGTAGCTACTAAACCGATTCTAAAACTTTTTTCACTGATTAAAAGTTACATTATTCCTGAGTATCATTGTTTGTTTTTGGATTAAGACCGATTGACTGCATTAGGGTCCTAGGCCTATATGGAAAATTCCTCTGTGGGGGATTTTCTAAGGGATCCTAGCCCGTATTTATGCGAGGTTTTTTAGAAAACCACGGAAAACTGGGGGCGGCTAGGTCGACAGGCGCGACCAGGGTTTGAATCTGGCACCTCCCCCCTTGCAGTTTTGAGAGCAGAACTTCTTAGACACTGGTGGCATCCTAAGTGTTATAGGCTACCTTTAATGCATATATCACAGATAGTTCTTTTACAGGGATGCTAATAAGAATTACATTACGCTCTATGTGCATCTCTGTAAGTACCGAACCGATTCCTAAACTTTTTTTACTGATAGTAAGCTACACTATTCTTGAGTATTATAGGCTAAAATTCATGCATGTAGCATAAATAGTTCCTTTACAGGAACACTCAAAATAATTCTAACACATTACGCTCTCTGGGGATCTCTGTAACTACAGAACCGATTCTCAAACTTTTTCACTAATAGAAAGCTGCTCTATTCCTGATTAACATAGACTAAAATTCATGCATATAGCATAAATATTTCTTTTACAAAATAGTTCGCAAGTACTGTCATAACTGTCTCTATTCGCCAAATGCCTGAAAAAAATCTAAATTTAGTAACTCTGTGCATATTCTCTTATTTTAAACTAGCTGCGTGCCCGTTCTTCGCACGTTAGGAAACGAAAATTTTCCTTACATGTGTAATTCGAATTTATTCGTGATGTGGAATCTCAAAAACCTCTTGACGCTCTTGATTTGACTCTTGACGTAAAGTTTGCGTCATGAGTACTAACTTGGCATCATTGCAGTATAATTACTCAAAAAACTACGTCAGTGTCATTCACTATCAAAAAAGTGGAAAGCTTAATGCTTTGCAGGGAACTCCTGGCTTTCAAAATGTCTTATTTCTAGATCATACCGTTTTTAGGTTCAAAGTTGTAGCATTAAATACCTAAGTCCCTACATAAAATGGACAACCGTTTATTTCTTTCCGAACATGTACCATGTAAGGAAAGTATTATAATCATGAAAAAATTCGACTTCGAGATTTTGGTGTATTTACACGTTTTGAGGTCTTCTGAATTCATTTATGCTATTTTCAAGAGATGTTTTTAAAATAGCTGCGCACCCGCTCTTCATACGGGAAGAAGCGAATATCTTACTAAAATCATATATCTGCATGTGACAAAACAGAGTTTCATTTTTTAAAAAAGTTCAAGTAGTCTCCTCTGTTGAAATTACTGCGGGATATATTAATGCAAATTAGAATTACTTTTCGTTTAGTTGGTTGTAAGACAACCGTTGAAAAAGGATAAACACCTTTAATTTCATGAAATATTTATTAGCATGCTAGATTGTGATTTGTTCATATTACCCTTACAAATCTAATAATACTACCTATTACGTACATTAATACTATCTATCTTAGCTTCTCCCTCTTCAAAGCTGGCTTAAACAGCTTAGATTATTTTGCCCCAATGGGATCTTTTGATTCTATTGCGATTCTTTGCAATTTACGCATTAGCATAAATAATAATCATTTCACATAATGGTTGCCATTAAGGAAACTCTCCATATAAATTTAATTTATGCATAGTTTTATAAGATTAGCATATTTAGCATCGCAAACCATTTCATCTTAACTTGGGGAGAAAATATCCAAGGGGTGCCATTTTATATATCCATTTATCTAATATAGCGATATCTTATATGTCCTCCATAGTCCTGTCTCCTGAAAAACATCAAACTGTGTAATCTCGAAGAGCTACTTATTCCCACTTCAGTTGTAACAGGGCGTTAGAGTTGCAGAGTTTACAAATTTCACCCATTTTTTAAATTTATGACGTCGCTGTTTAACTGCCGCAAAGGATACCCCGGTTGGTTGAGGGAGTTGATTTCGATATTTCGCATATTAGTTTTGAAACGGTATCATTAAAACTTTGCTTTATGTAGGACCGCTATGAAGGAACGTAATTCTACGATAAAATAAAACTATACTCACAACATGTATGCATATGTTAGGCAACGCCTGTGCCATAATTAAATGCCAAAAATAAAAAAAGTAAACAGAAAAGTTTTAATATATCGCGCTTTAAAACGAACATTGTAACTTTTAAAATGAACATTTTCATGTGCGTTAAGACATTTCAGTTTTTTTAAAATAAGCAACGGATTAAAATACCACTTCTAATAATAGTAATCGTGAATTTCTTAGTTAATTTCGTTTATTTCTATAGTAAATTTTAATCAAAATATCGTCTCCCTGTGTTGAAAAAAGATCGGGAATAAATGAGTTAAAATTGTGGCGTAATATTTACGTATCTTAAAGCATTTGACGTCATAGATCCTCACTTGCGAATTGAAATTACGATATCCCATCTTAAAAACTCCATTGGTTGAAAAAAAACCTTTTTTCTAATCCTTTTTGTAGCAGCAACCCAACATAAATTCTCGTGCCATGATCGCAATGTAATGAATGGCGTAAGATCGCGTTGATGCTATTAAATTCTAAACATTCGGTTGCATTAAAATTCGTAAAAAATCATCTAATTGACATAACTTTTTTGTTTTCATTTTAAAAGAGGGAGAAAAAAAATGTTTCACGATTTGTCAAAGTATCAAAAAATTATGACGGATAGAATTCAAGATGCGACAGTTTTAAAATTATTTTACGAAAAATTCGCCAAAACAGATGCTTACTAAAAAAATTCCTAAAAATCGGTAAATTATGTTACGTATTCAGAACAAACTGTTTTTAAAAGAAAATTTTCTCCTCTATCCGATGATAGAAATGCTGTTTTGCTGCGAGCGTAATTTCCGCCGTTATTACGAATTAGGTGAGAAAAATCGCATAAAACATAAAATTAAAAAAAATTCTAGGTCGAATTTTGAAAAAATCGCTTCCAGGTGCACAACTACATATTTACATCTTCCCGAGTACCAAATTTGGTGTTTCTAGGTATAGCCGTTTGTCCGTAACGCTGACGACAGACACACACAGACACACACACAGACGTCTTCTTTTATAATAAGTAGAGATGAAGTATACTAACATGCATTATACTTCATTTGAAACAAGTAAAAAGCAAATAATATTTAAATGCAGTTCCTTTTGTCGCAACAATATTTGTTATTCACACATGCTACATTTCTGTCGGGACCTAATTCTAAAGCCGACGTGGACGAAGTCGCGGGTAGCAGCTAGTATATATATATATTCTTTAGACATTAAGGTTATAGAGGAACGTATTCCTACGTTAAGACTGCACAAGAATTCAATAAAATTTTTTACTTACCCTTTCTCTTAATTCTTCTTTAAGAATAGGATTGACTATTCCCCAGCACATCGGAAACAGGTACGGTGTATTGATGATGTGAATTTCGTGAACATGGATAGGACAGGCTTTCTGTAAACAAAATAAAAGAACGTTTATGAAGAACAATTCGCAGAAACAAAAAATTGCTGTTTACTGATTTACGATATCCATTTTTCGAAGACGTTTAAAAACAATAAACATTGCAAGCTAAGGAATACTAATTTGAAGAATCAGTTTTACTACACTGCTGGCCACCCAAATTGCAACACCAAGAAAAACAAGAGATATCACAACAAAATTTATTGTGTAGATAACATGTTGACCAAGTAACAAATGATTAAATTTACAGCATTCTATGAAGCGTGGTTCCTGCCAAAATCAGTACCCAGAGTAGCCGCCGTTGTTGGAGATCACAGCTGCCACACGCCTCGGCATTGATTCAAAGAGACTTTGAATGTGTTCTTGGGGTACAGCAGACCAAGCAGCTTCCACACGTTGCCAAAGTTGATCTGGTGTGACAGCTGGGGATGAACTCTGGGTCAGTCGTTGAGCAACCATGGACCACATGTTTTCTATCGGCGAAAGATCCGGAGAGCGCGCCGGCCAGGGAAGCAATTCAATCTGGTGATTGACGAAGAACCCTTGGACAATGCGTGCCACGTGTGCCGTGCATTATCCTGCTGAAATATGGCTGTTGGCAAGCCCTGAAGGTAAGAAAGGACAACTGGCTCCAACACCTCGGAGATGTAGCGCTGGCTGGTTAAAGTACCGGCAATGCGTACTAGAGGAGTGCGAGAGAGATATCCGATACCGCCCCATACCATAATACCCGGTGCAGGACCAGTGTGACGGTGCATAATGCAGCTGTTCAGCATCCTCTCTCCACGGTGTCTCCAGACTCGAATCCGACCGTCGTGGTGTTGCATACAGAAGCGTGACTCGTCAGTAAAGAGAATTTCATTCCATTCTGTCGTCCACATCCTTCTTTCATCGCACCATTGGCGGCGGAGACGTCTGTGGTTCCGCGTCAGAGGTAGACAAAGCAACGGACGTCTTGCGGACAGACCATTCTGCTGTAAACGACGTCGAATGGTACGCGCAGACACTGGATGATGCGTTACAGACTGAATCTGCTGTGATATGGTTCGTGATGTGACTGAGCGGTCCGTCACTGCCATGCGTACAATCTGCCTGTCATCACGTGACGTGGTGCACTGAGGTCGATCACGTCTGTCCGTCGTACCCTCCTGCACCCAACGATCACATATCCGCATCACAGTTGTTTGGTTTCGTCCAATACGACGACCGATTTCCCTGAAAGATAACCCACAATCTCGGTATGCCACTATCCTTCCTCTGTCAAACTCGGATACTTGATCAAAAGATGATCGTTGTTTCCTACGAGGCATAATTTATCGTTTTTTTGAAAAAAAAGCAAGAAAAACACAATTGCTGTACTTGAAACCGTCGAAATCTCCAAGCCTTAAATAGCGCTTTGAGGTGGCGCCACAGGCGCGCTTGATGTGCGTCTGCGCTGAAATTCTAATCATTTGCATATCTCACCTCAGCTAATGCATGTTGTAAATTTCATATTATTTGCATGCTTCCTTCAGGGTGTTGCATTTACGATGGCCAGCAGTGTATTTATAAAAGCATGTTTTTTGTGACAAATGTAAATACTTTGTGAAATGATACTATTTACATAATGCTAACAATCTCGAATTATGAGTACCTAACAAAAAGTATGATGCAACCTTATAGTTCTTTTTGTATATACACAGATAGTTTATATAAGTGATATTATAAAACGTTCTTTGCAGCAGATATTGTGTAGCGGTCTGATCATACAATCGCGATAAAATATTGAAATTTTAGTCGATTATCTGACAATTTTTAATTAGTTCATTAAACAATAAAGAAAAACAGTTATTATCAGGTTGTAACGAAAGTTTTCCGCCATATTTGTTTGAGTCAGCTCACGCGGTACCCAGCTATTGACCTTATATGTCAAATTTATGCGATGCTTAGCGCGACTAATGGACATGGCACTAAAGTCTAACTCTTTTAGCTAGCTCTCGAGTGGATGAATATTTTATCTTCTTCCACAGATTGTCGTAGGCGGGCCTCATCAGCATCATTAGGACGGCCAGAGCGCTCTGCTTCTTTAATGTCCTAGTCCTCGTTTTTGAACTTTCGGTACCAATTCTTCACAGTGTCATATGATACAACAGTAGTACCTTAAGCTGTACACATGATTCGGTGTCATTCTGTAGCTGACTTTTTGCAACAGAACAGAGAGTAAATGATGGTTCAATCTGGTAGCGTGATAGTTCTATTTCAGACACCTTATACTTAATCATAACGATATTTTTTTACAGATTTCAGAACACAGTGCTCTAAAACAAGTCTTTTTCTTTCAAATAACAAAGATCTTTTCGCAAAATATTGGCAAAGACACCAACGCGAACTGCTTGTGCAGGCAATACTTGCAGTGGCGGAAAACTTTCGTTACAACCTAATATAAATATTTTGCGTTCTTCTCAAACATTAATATTAATGGAGGACACTTTGTAAAATTTCCTACGTTGCTTCATTGCCAATAACTTTCAAGTTTTAGTTAAAAGGAAACTAGGTTTAGTTAAAAGGAGTTGTTGCTAGGTTTTATACAAGTTAAAAAGGGAATTATATATAAACATCTTAATTCGTAAAGGATGATATTGGTTAATATAGATATAGTTAAAAACTTCGTTCTTCTCTATTAATAGAAATCTCAAAAGTAATTGTATGGAACGAAAATAGAGAATATGATATTCTATAGGTATGAACGCAGAGCTGCCAAGTCTCCGGCTTTTTCCGGGAGAATTCCCACCACAATTTTTAGGCAGTTTTATTTTACATTAAATATTTGGACTTATTTTAAGTATAAATTTTTAACTAAAAATTAATGGTGGGAAATCTCCCAAAAAAGCCGGAGACTTGGCAGCTCTGTGAACGTATTCAACGGTGCTATGTAGCTTCTCATGATCTTATATGATATTATTTCATATATGGACTTTCAGATATATAACGTTTGTGAAAAGTCACCTAAAAATATTCCTCTGAAGTTCAGTTACACTTTTCTTAAAAAAATTAAGTTCAAAAAAAGTATCAAGTAATAATATTTTATAGCCTAGTTAGAAAATTTTAAGTGTCTATCGCTAATGTTTTATTTCGAAAAATGTACTCAATAAAAATTATGAAATTGTAAAAAAAAGGGGAAGGAGGATATTTGGTAACAATTTTTAATTTCTTTACTCTTTTTTCTTAAGACTACGAGTTCCAAAAATTATTTTGGAACATAAATAAAAGTACACTAAGAATATCAAAAACTTTGAAATTTTTAAAAGGTCAATTCACACGGTGCACTAACAATAAATTTATATCACTTATAAAGTTTCATAAAGAGTTCTTTGACAAAATCGAAAATTGGGCAAAATGTGTCACATTTCGGAAAATTTTGCTAAGCAGTTTCATAGTTAAGAGTATTTTAGTAATTTCATGAAAGACACATTTTTTTTGTTGAGAGTGTTGTGCAGCGTCTTAATAGATATTCTAAATATTTTCAATCAGTTTATTTTAATTTGTGTTCGCCATGAAGTAGGTTTTTTTTTTCTCAAACAGCCTTTTAACACAAACAGTTACACATGAGACAAGTTTAAAAATAAATTGTTCAATAAAATTCGTGCAAAATTGTGCAAATGTGAACAGTTTACTCATGTTAATATTTTGTGCAAATGTAAAAGAGTTTTGGCGTATCTCTGTATGCGTGTCTTGATTTTTTAGAGCGTATAATCCATAGTGTATTCATCAATGAATACTAGATTTTGCTCACACCTTCTCAATTAACCTTCTAAACGACAAGGGGGGCGGGGAGGGGGAATAAATCAAGTTTTCACTCTACAAAAGCTGTGTACATATAACAAAGGAATCGTTTATATGTTTACCCCCATCAAACCAATATTTAACTTGTTCGCTCCATCGCAGCAAAGATGCAGCGGTCCCATACACCACGCATACGTTCTCTGAACATCTGTTAACGTTCAGAGAACCTGCGTGTGCTGTATGGAGTGTACCTTTCCTTCAATATCCCACGTCGCTTCCCAGACCCATTGACTTGGCCGGGGTGCAGCCAGGAAAATTTCTTGTTGTTCTTATCGTATTTAGAACATCTACTTTCGTACTTGTGTGCTTGGTTTACAGAATCCGCTTATAAATCCCCGTTGAGTAAAGTGGACGACATAATGAAAGTTTTTACTTGCACAGAGAAAGGAAATTGAAACAACCAGGGTATGAGTGGAAATCGAACTCACAACTGTACGCTTAGGCGATTGGAATAGCGTAGGACAGACCCTTAACCTAAAACCTGCAGGTACCCAGTAAAATTTCTTTTGGAAGTGGACATAAAGAAGAAAACTCTGTACGACCAAAATAAATTAAACTGAAAGCTCATGCCAACTAACGCGAAAATTTCCGGAAGGGAATCTATCCCTCACCCTGGCTAAGCAACACCGTCCTTCATAGATGGTGTTGGGGTAAGCCACTGAAACAGGTAATAGAGCTGGAGTCACTATTCAATCGCCCGTCGTCTGTTCTGCCCAGGACCGCAATTAGAGAAAACGGGGGACGTACTCCGGGTGCCACATCGAGGGGGGCACCAAAATCAGTAATGGTTCCAAAGGAAAAGGTGGCAAAATTAAAGATTGCCCCTGGTGCCGCGATTAGGGGGCCCCTTAATATTAAGGTTTTGCCCCAGGTGACGTAAGCCCTAGTTGCGGCTGGTTCTGCCACCCTGACTAAGAAATCTTCCGACACGCCCTAATAAAAGTGCATGAAATAATCTCGATTATTTTTCCTTTCAAATACTAATAACACTCAAATTAAACATAAAATCGATAAATAAGATAATCAGAAAGGAACGCTTTAAAATCAGTTCAGACAGAACTATAGCTTACTTGTGAAACGCACTTATTTTAGGTTTTAACCACCGAATGGTAATGCAGAGCAACTAACAGTGTCCCATCAAAGGGGAAGGGGGGGGGGTTGCAAACCCCTTGAACGCACATAAACCCACTACAAAACGCACGTTTAACCAGTTCGCTCTCATCATTTAAAAATGCGTAACAGAGAAGATGCTCCTTCTTTAACCCTTTGAGGCGCAACCCTTTCCCAATGCTGAAAAAAGGGCAGCCGTTGCCATCGCTCGACTTAACTACCAGCAAGATGGCGGACGATCGAAACGTTCATCGCGTGCCACAGATCTAGAGACCCTTTTTTGACGCAGCTGGCTGTGCCCGCGCACAGCCAGCTGCGTCAAAAAAGGGTCTCTAGCAGATGTCAGTGCTGTTAAAAATAATCGTGACCATTTTTTTACGGGAAATGACGTGCTAAAAGTAAAGGATTCTCGTGTGGAGCTATGTCACCCGCAACTATTTTTATAGAAATCAAATTTCTTCGTAACTGGCGACAGTCAAAATGTCAGAGTTTGGTGTTGCCAGAGCGGGAACACTGCACGTTAAAGGGTTAATCGATCTGGCTTCCCAGAATGGTTCTTTGAATGCTTCACCTTAACCCAGCGATTGCTCAAGAGCAACGATGGGCTTCAGCGGAGCTGGATCTGCGGACGCACAGTCAGCTGTACAAAAAAGTTTTTAGACTCTGTGGCACGCGACTGACGATATTCGATCGACCACCATTTTTCTGGTCGTTAAATTGAAGTATGGCAACGGCTGTACTTGTTCAGCGTTTGGGCCATTTGGGCAGTCTATCCAGTTGTGCTATATTGATAAATGGGATCTAGCCTTGCGCGAGAAAAGGAAAACCTGGTACTAAGATTGAAAATGTTACAAGAAAGGCAAATCGAGCCTAACGCTTTGATTATAAATCGATTCCCAACATAACTATCATCTCCCTCTCGCCAAATTTTGACTTCTGTCAACATGTGATGATCTATCGTTGTCAAACTAGGCGAAATTTTGAGCACAATCTCAAAACTGAAAACATCTCTTAACTCACACAGACCGTAAGGCACTGGAATTCTTTTAGAGTGCTCCTGTAGAACTATTAATGCTACAGATAATACTTTTTCGATGGAGAGCACAATTTTATAATAATTAATAACATTTGTCTGAATTAGATTTATGCCTCTAAAAGACACTTTAAATTATGACTGCCCATGTCATGGATATCTATAGGGTGCTCCTGTAAAAGAATTATAAATGCTATTTACAACAGGCTTAGAGGATAAAAAGGGGAACATTTCGTTGATGCTTTACCATTAAAATTTTCACTCCAGTGAACAACCAGCCACTAATTGCTATTACGTGTTGGAGAGAAAGATTTTTGAGATCAAGGATGACTGTGCATCCTGCCACTTGATTGACCGGGTTTTCCAGAGCTGACTCCAAGGAGACGAGGGAGGCAAAAATGAGATCATCCGCACTCAGCTCCGAAGGATTCCAGCATTCTGAATTTGGAGAAAGAAAGATAAGTAATACTTGGTGAATCGATAAGTAATACTTGGTGAAAAGACTCTTTCCAATACTCCTACTTGCAAATACGGTACAGCATAACGAATAGTTAACCTGCATGGACGCCGGCAGCATAGGGCAAGATTTTTGTAAGCAGTGTTTTCCCTTGCTTTTTTGCTCTTTCCAACATGGTAACCATACGCTAAAGTAGTCTTTGCCCCTCCCTGGAGTAGTCTTTCCCCCCCCCCCTGGGAAATATTCTACCGGCGCCCATGTTAACCTGTTTTGGAATTTCATTGCAAAGACAGATCAAACTGTTACAGCTATCACCTTAAAACTCCTTTTCGATAGATAGCATGCTATCATAAACCTGAATAACGTGTGTACATTAATTCCACTTTGCTTGAAATATATTAACTCTTTAGTATGGTTGGGACAGGAGGGAGGGTGATTTTTAAAATTTGAATGTTCTGTAAAACGGGTCCTTCTTCATAAACTTTTGCAATGCAGTTCCACATTTAAGAGTTCTTCCTGGAAGTTTCATAAAGAGACATTTTTCATTAAGTGTAGAGATGGATACGAGACGAGACAGATTTAAAGCTTTTCTACAAGACGAGACAAGAATTTTTAACACTACGATATAGGGATTTTGCAAGACGAAACAAAGCTTTCACGCTGTTTCGCGAGACCCGAGAAGCCTATTTTCCACCTCGCATCCATCCCTAATTAAGTGTATCGTTCAATTTGTGAAGAAAAAAACTATTTTTCTCGAGTTCTTGATCCATTAATGTATTTTGTTTTCTGTTCCAAGGTCATAAAGTTAGTTTTGTTCTTTCGAACTACAGCCTTGAAAAATTACTTACCCATCGACAAATTTACTTTTGTGCACTCCTTTAGACGAACTTTGCAAGATGCAGTTATTCATAGAGGAACATTTCTTTATAAACCTCAACAATATTTGATTATTTTAAGCTAGATTAAGGTCTCTAAAATGTGCACTAAACAATAACTGCTCCAGTGAATGATCCAGAAAAAATTTCAAGAAAGGACGAAAAGAAGGACAAAGAATATTATCAAAGATGTGCGATTCTTTTTTTTTTTTAAATACCTGTTCACTTTTATTCTTGGACCCATATTTAACCTGTTTACAACACTGAAGAGTTCCCGTTGATTTTTGTTGCTTGCTAGAACAGTTCTTTGAAAACTCCACCGTTACCCGGCGGTTGCGTCCCAGACAGCACATAAGCTTAAATCAAGCTTGGCATTTCTTTGAATTTCACGTATTAATACAAGCTTGACAGTTCAATTCATTTTAAGGTTGCAGCAAGCTTGGAGAAGTCATTTGAACTGTCAAGCTTGAATACAGCTTGATTACTGCTTGATTTGGAAAGCCACATCCACATAACAAATAATTTATCATCAGTCATAAATGTACTTGACCATAGAATTAAAAAATAAAAGATTCTATATTTCCAAATATGGAAATTCTTCAAATAAAATACAATTATACTATGAAATTGATTTCAAAATCGGTCGTTTGTCTCGATTTTGGCCAGTATTGCCCAACATGAGTGTCGCGATATTGAAAGTTTTAAAACGTGTGCTGCTTTTAAGTTTATATTATGCTTATTTCCCTATTAGTAGAGCCTATAAATCACACATAACATTATTTAAATTTTGATTCATCCCATGTTAAAATAAAAGAAACAGATCAACACATCGGCCACTGATCAATCTCGCCGGAAAACAGCGTGATAACGATAACACTCACTTTAAACTTTAGTCATATCAGCGCAACTCAGTTTGGCCGAGTGGTTAGGACGCTGGCTTACCAACCCATAGGTATCGAATTCGATCGCGGACGCTTGATGGTAACAGATTAAAATAACTTGAAATTTCAGCGTAGAGGGGAAAATGCGTGGAAAAATAAAATATGTGGGGCGAGTTCGCCGACGGGCGCCCCGTGTATTTAAGAATTTTCTTTTTTGTAAAATTTTTTAAGCTTGAAATTAAGCTTGATTCAAGCTTGCTATGTCAAGCTTAATGCAAGCTGGGCAAGTGTAAACTAGAACACTTGATTCAAGATTGCATTAAGCTTACACGCTTGAAATTTCCAAGCTTAATTCAAGTTTATTGACTTCATAAATCAGCTTGCTGCAAGTTTGATGCAAGTTTGCTGCGCTGCCTGGGGTAAGAGAGTCAGAAACATAAATGCAGGTTGTCCGAAATTAAACGACCCTATTTTAAAGTTGTCTACTGACATTGACTAAACTATTGTTGAGAAAGTTATGAAATTTTGTGTAGGACATATATATAATGAAGGCATGGGAATTTTTTTGAGTGAATGAAAAAATATACTTCAAATGCTGGTCACCAGGGGGCATATTTTAAAGAATTACACGTTTAACATACATTTATGATAGTTTACAAATATTATTACAGAAAAACATGTTTAACATGACGGCCATCATCATCAGCTACCACCTGAAATCGTAAGAGAACATGTTCCATAACTGATTGCAGTGTGTTCTGGGAAATGTTACGATCACGTTGTGAAGTGCTGTCTTTATGATCAGGCAAATTTCTTGGATTACCACGACTCTCCAAGTGTTTCAAACTCCACCACAGCCAAAAGTCGCATGGATTGAGGTCTGGTTACCGCGGAGGCCATGGAATGCCCCCTGGTGATGAATATTTGAACTAGTTTTTTTTTTTTTCGCTCGAACAAATTCCCATACCTTCATTATGTTCTACACAAAATTTCCTAACTTTCTCGACAAAAGTTTCGTCTACAGACAACTTTAAAACAGGGTCGTGTAATTTCGGACAGCCTGTACTTCACAATTTTTTTGGAAAGCGTTAAAAAGAAGAGCTACTAGACTTTAGCCAAGGATATAGTATGTGTACTATTTTTTTAAAGTTCACTTTTGAAATTTTTAACCATCTATCCCTACCGTATTTGCATTTTGGAGTAGTATTCGAAAAGTCAGCAAATCGCGATTACATAGGCTACTTACCAACTCGTATAAGGAAAAGTACTCTTCCGTCAGAATCTCGATACGGCAGCAAACGCGCTGTCTTCGACTCGATCACTCGACGCACTAGTTCCGAGTCGACTCGTTGAAAGAGGTCCTTGTAGGTGTTCAGAAATCTCGCAATGTTCTTCATCGCAAAGCATGTTCGTTCCACGTCGAAACTCCTAGATCTCAGAAGAGCGACATGAAGTGTATCATCAACTTCCTCGAAGACTGGTAAATCCTCTGAAACGAAATGAAAGATAAATATAAAAGAGAGTTAATACTACTAAGAAAGGTAAACGACATTCGTGTGAAGATATTCCATGTCAAAGAAAGCATTTAACCCTTTGAAGCGCACCAATTTCCCAATGCCGGAAAAAGTGCAGCCGTTGCCATCGCTCGATTTAACTACCAGCAATATGGCGGTCGATCGAATCGTCCATTGCGTGCTACAGAGGTGAAATGTCTTTCAGCTTTTCGACATTGGGCAGTCTGTCTAGTTTTTTGTAAGAGATGCCGGTACTGATAAAAGTAGTTCTGACATCCATTTTATAAATAATCGATTATTTTCACGTGAAACTGTGTGCTCAATAGGAAAGGATTCTCGTGTAACTATGTCCTCCTTAAGTATTTTATTGAAATCAAATTTATTCTTCGTGAATCACAGTCCTCACGGCAAGGACGCCGCAAATTAATGTGTTGAGGTAGTGGGATAGTCGAGGAGGACGTGCGTCGTCCCTCTACATTTTCGTTTCAGCTTATACATCCTTCCACCTCAGAAGAGAGCTCAAAATTCCTTTTTAATGTATTAGAATTTTCATACTGTGATTCTGCGCCAGAAAGGAAGTCAAATGTATCTTTAAGACCTTAGCCTTACAGCCCCTTCGAAAATGTTGAATAATGTACTCATAACCTTAGAAGAAAATACAGTTATTTTAATGAACTCAGTTTTGGTCAAAGAGTTTCTTCCCGAAGAATCTAAAAAAAAGAGGAAAGCCTCGTAGTGAGGGGTGCAGTACAAATATTGAAGCATATCCTTGTCAATTTGACATTAATTTTTAACGATTGTAGACGGATAAATAGTTTATCGTAAATCTTAAGTTTCATCAAAAAATGACTTTGCTTTTAGAATTAACAATTAATTAATTGCACTAAATATTAATTAATATTAGTCAATATAAACAAATAAAAATAACGATTTAATTAATAAACTATGTTGTTTTGGGTAATATTGATATTAAACTATCACATTGAGGGTAGATGTCTCCAAAAGAGAGAGTCCCCCCCCCCCCAACTTATTTTGTTCTGAACTACACGAGTAATTTCAGAGGAACAAGCCTGCTTCCGCTTTGTTTCGGTCGGATACATCAGTTGAAGTTTCTGATATATTTTGAAGACTCTGCTCAGATTTTAAACTGAAGCAAAATCGTCAAAAATCTTAATTGAAAGATTTAAAAATGTACTCAAAAACTTATGTTAAAAGATGATATATATATAAAACGTTTATATAACTACACACAGGTAATTATCAATCTGAACGATCGTTTTGGCCATAAAAAACCTTCAGCCTTCTTCAGCCGTTAGCGCACAGTCTCACTGATTAGTGGGGACTGAAAGATCAAAAGCGAACAGCAAGTTGCCAATTGGAAAAATGAAAAAGCGAGAAACCACTGAGAATAAAGGAAGGGGTAAATAGGAGGTTAGATAAAAAAAAGAAGAAATATAGATAAATGTAATATATAGACAAATAAAATAAATAAACCAGATAAGAACATGCAAAAAATATTGGAAAACAGAACAAACAAAAAAACAATAACAAACATAAAAATACAGGTGTTTTTTTAGCATACAGGGCAGCACATTTGTTTTATTGATTAATAATTAATATAAAGAAAAAACACAAAATACGCACAATAAAAAAAATATGACGAGGGGGGGAAATGGTAGAAGAGGGGGGAAAGTGGGGAGAGGAAGAAAAGAAAAACTTTCTGTTTTTACACTTATGCGTTTCGTGCTATCAAAATTTGTTCTGATATTTCATCTCTTAATGAGATTAATTACTTAAAATCCTTACCTGTCTGTCGTAGCTTTAGCCCTCTGTTATTGATAAGGCTCTTCATAAATTTATTAAGTCTAATTCTTCCTCTACTTCTGTTAATGATCATAAACCATCTATTTTACTACCTTTCTTTTCACCCTAGTGCTACAAAATTTCTTCTCAAAAATTTCGGTTTCAAAGTCATCTTTAAACCTGTTAATAGACTTAAATTATCTTCTCTCACAGATCCTATTTCTACTGAGAACCCTTGGGGTGTTTATTTTATTCCTTGTGGATCTTGTGACTTGGGGTATATTGATCAAACTGGAAGAGCTCTAAAATTTGGGCTCAAAGAGCATACGAGATGTGTTTCTGAACATGAGATTTCCAAATGTTCTATTGCCTCACATTATTGGAATTCTAATCATCATTTTCGATTTTCTAAAGCTAAGATGTTGTGCACTCCTCAGTCTTTGTCCCAAATTGATTTTTTTTGAAAGTTTTTTCATTATCCAGCACTAGCAACGTCTTGGGAATGATGATTCTTCCATTCCTTTTGTTCATTCTGCTTAGAGGCAGTGTGTTGTATGGTTCTATTTATATTCTTCCTCAACTCTCCTCATCCTTTTCTTCTATTTTTTTCCCCTCGTCGTTTTTTTTTTTTTTTTTTTTTTTTTTTTTCGTGTTGGGTATTTCTTCTGTGTGTTTATTATTAATAAATTTAAAAAATATGTTGCCCTTTATGTTAAAAAAAACTGTGCTTTTATGATTTTGTTATTGTTCTTATTTTGTTTATTTTTATTTGTCCATATTTTATATTCATCTCTCTCTCTCTCTCTATATATATATATATATATATATATATTATATATATGTAATGTATAAAAAGGTAATTTGGGTTTTACTAGTTTGGGTATTGTTCAAGCGGGTACTTTCACTGTAAGTTTTACTTTCCTGTCATACATGCCACGCGCGCTCTGGAGCTATGTTTTATTTATTTTGTTGTTTGCCAGACATCAGGCCGTCGATTCTGAGTTCTTTAGATGTACACGTGTCCTCACGCCCTTGTAGGCCCGGATGCGGGTCATGTTTGTAAATGTGTGTGGTTCGATCAGAGATAAGAGAGAGGAGGAGTTGTGTCTTCGCAGACCACGTGGTGTGGTAAGTGTAAATACTCCCGCACATCGAAAATCGGGGGACTTCTGCCACTGGAACTGCTTCATGAGTCCACGCTGATTCTTGTACCCGTCTCCCCTCCCCTCTTCTCATTCTAAATTGTAACTTAATTGTAATGTTCAATAAACCATATTACCTGCCTTAACTCTGAAGCCTACTTGAAATATCTGACGTCTCAAATAGCCGGCAGGATGAGTGCCTGTGTGCCAATTAAAAATTTTAAATCGTAAAAAAATTAACGCTCAAAAGTCCGGGAGACGGGTTCATCGCCCATCGTTCGCAGGAGATGCAGCGCGCCTCTTCACCGACCAGCCGATGGCCTACTCCTTGAGTCCGCTCTCCACCGGCCAACTTCGTCGAGCCCTGCTCTGGGAGATTTCAACACCGACTGCAGATATTTGGACTTCTCATTCCCTGCTTTGATGAAACTACTTTCGCCTGACCTCCCATCGAATCCTCCCATGAAGCCCATCGAAAAATTTGCGCTCGCGAGTTTTCCATAGCGACTAACGACGCTGATGCCGACACGTAAATTAAAGGAGTGCCTGCCCTCCGTTATCTGAGATGATCGTTCTGCAGCGCTCATCATACCGAAATCTGCGCCTCCTAATTCACTTTTTTTTTTTTCTTTTTCGCACGTTCGCCACAAACCAAGAGAAACTCCTGTCATCATTACGGCGCGGCGGCGGTGCGTCAAATTTCACCCAAAACAGGCCCCCACGAGAAGTGTGTGCAACTGGTGAATCATTTCCCCCTTTTCTCCGTGCCGAATATTTTTGTTTTTGTGCGTATAACTTAGGTTGACCGAAACTCCCTGCCTGCATTGAACTTGTGAGAGAAGATATTTTTTTTTTTGAGTGTGTTTTGTTTATTGTTGAAGAATGACGATTTCGATTTGTGGATATTGATTAAGTGAAGTAAGCAAATTATATTTTCAGAGTTGAAGTGAACATTAGAGCATTATATTTAAATGGTTATTAATTGTGTGTGTGTTATTTTAAAGGTCTATTTTAGTGTTGATGAAAAAAAAAAAATTGATATATCTGCATTTTTTTCATTAATATAGTATTTTCATTAAGGTAAGATTTTGTAAATTTATTGCAGTATTATTATTAATGTTGATAAATAAGATTTCTGAATGCAATTATTAAATGCTTCTCCGTTCAGGTAAAAATTTAGAAAAAAATTTCAGCATGTCGTTAGATGGTAAAGAAAATACACAAACTATTGCCACTATGTCCCTGCAAAAAAGTGATGAGTTTATTGCCCCCTTTAATTTTGAAGATAATATGAGTTTTGAAAGTTGGATAGCATATTACGAACAGTGTTGCTTACAGCAAAATAAAGATGAAGACTGGAAATTTCAAAATATAGGAAAATTTCTTAAAGGGTCTGCCTTAACAACATACATAAATAACATAGCAAATTGTAATAATTGGCAAGAATTGATTGAAATACTGAGAGAAAAATATATTTCATGTACCGTCTTTACTTTCATGGATTTTACAAATTTAAAACTAGAAAAAAATTCGAATCTTATAACTTATTTTCATGAAAAACTAGAAATAGGTAGAAAATTGGGGCTACCTAATAATATAATATTAGAAGGATTGACCAATGGTCTTCCTAGTAATGCGAGAGCTCTTTTAACCCTGCAACCACCCAGTAGTGCCACCGAGTGGCTTAAGGTAGCGTCAAAATTAATTAAAATTCACGAACCGCCCCAACAGGCAAGTTTTACCTCCTCGCCCAATAATGCACAAAATTCTAGTTACTTTACACCCAAGCTTCGGAATTTTAGACCTTACCATGCTCCTGTTTATAACCGACCAAATTGGCATCAACCAATTCATAATTCAACCCAAGGGCGAACCCAAATAAATAATTGGCCCCGTTTTCGACCCCTATCTCAAAGTTTACACTACCAAAATAATGTCAATTACCAAGAAAGCACACTACCTAGAACTCCATGTAGAAAATGTGAGGGGCTAGGGATAAGCAATGCTTTCCATTGGACGTATACTTGTCCCTTTAAAAGTAACAACCAAATTGCGACACCCAATATGACTTCGAACGCCACTATTTTAAATTCCAAAATAATGGTACTGAGACCTCGCGAGAAGAGAACTTATTACTATTTACTGTACCCGGGTACCTAAGGAAAAAATTAACTCAACCCAAAATTGACAATTTTGAATTTTTAAGTGTTCCCTGTGTCATAAACACTGGTTCTACACTCTATGTCTTTCCGCAAAGTTTTGTTGGATGATATAATTTAGAAGTACAGAGAGTCTCGCCTTTAAATGTTACTCAAGCAGATGGACTGCTGATACTTGATACAGTGTGTTATGTTAATTTAGAAATTGGAAACATTACTCAGTGTGTAAAATTTTGTATAGTATATTCAAGCCTGCCATATGCCATATTGGGTTTACCAGAGTGTAAAAAGTTTTGTTTATATATTGATTGTGTGAATTTATGTTTTTCAAAATAATGTTAGATTACCTTTATACAATTATGATGCCTTACCTATGTCTCTACATTTAAATCAACCCAGTTCTTCAACCGATAGCAAAGCCTCTGAGGAAAGCGTTCCCCCTCAGACTGTTTATAAAGCTATCAATCCAAAATTAGAGGAATTATTAAGTAAATATGAGAAAATCTTTGCAAAAAATAAATATGATATTGGTCGTATTAATGTAGAACGTATAAATTTAACTTCTGACTTACCTGTTTGCCTCAGGCCTAATCGAACCTCTCCTAAAGAGGAAGACGAAATTAATTTTCAGTTTGAACAATTATTAAAAGCTGGTTTAATTAACCCTTTAACGCGCGGTGTTCCCGCTCTGGGAACACCAAACTCTGACGTTTTGACTGTTGCCAGTCACGAAGAATAGATTGGATTTCTATAAAAATAGTTGCCAAAGACATAGCTCTACGAGAATCCTTTACTATTTAGAACGTCATTTCCCGTCAAAAAATGGTCACGATTCTTTTTAACAGCACTGACATCTGCTGAAAAATGGAAGAATGCGAGAACAGCTGGATAGATTGCCCCATGCTGAAAAAGGACAGCCGTTGCCATCGCTCAACTTAACGACCAGCAAGAGGGCGGACGATCGAAACGCTCATCGCGTGCTACAGATCTAGAGACCCTTTTTTGACGACAGCTGGCTATGCGGCACAGCCATATTGCTGGTCGTTAAGTCGAGCGATGGCAACGGCTGCCCTTTTTTCAGCATTGGGAAACGGTTGCGCCTCAAAGGGTTAAGGAAAGCAATAGCCCCTATGCTGCACCCGTCACTTTAGCGTATAAACGCGACGAGCGTACCAAAACTAGACTGTGTGTGGATTATCGTAAATTAAATAATATAGTAAAAAATGATGCCGAGCCTTTGCCACGTATTGACAGCTTATTAGATAAACTAAGTGGGGCGAAAATATTCTCAACTCTTGATTTGGCGTCTGGATTTTGGCATGTGCCCATCCACCCTCAAGATACTGAAAAACTAGCCTTTGTAACTAATACAGGTCTCTATACGTTCCAGGTCTTGCCATTTGGCATTAAGACAGGGCCTGCTATATTTAACAGAGTCATGAGAAGAATATTAAATAAATATAAAATTAAATTTGCCTATAATTATTTTGATGACATAATGGTTTTTTCTCCTTCTATGGAAGAACATATGCAGCATTTAGAAACTATTTTCCAAATTTGTTTGCAGGAAAATATTAAATTGAAATTATCTAAATGTAACTTTGCTAAGGACACTATAAAATTTTTGGGGTATGAGGTTAAACAAAGTCAAATTACTCCAGATAATGCTAATATTGAAATTATCAAAAATTTGAAGCCACCTACTAACGTAAAGGAACTACAGAGATTTCTTGGTTCTGTAAATGCTTATAACAGATTTATTGATCGGTATGCAAAATTAAGACGTCCTTTAAATGATTTGTTAAAGAAAAACGCTAAATGGGATTGGTCAACAAACTGTGAGAAAAGTTTTGAAACCTTAAAAAATATTTTGATATCTAAACCTGTGTTACAATTATACGACGTTAAATTACCTATCCATGTATTTATTGATGCATCAAATTGTTCAGTTGGAGCTGTGTTGAAGCAGCCGGATGCCTCAGGTATCTTGCACCCGATTGCATATCATTCGAGATCGCTTCGATCATATGAAAAGAATTGCACAATAACTGAATTAGAATGTTTGGCTATCGTTGATGCCCTTGATAAATTTTATCATTACCTTCACGGTCAAAAATTTGTCATTCATACTGACCATGCGGCATTGGTTTGGTTAAAAAATGTCAAAAATTTAAGAGGAAGAATATTCCGCTGGTCCCTTAAATTAAGTATGTTTGACTATGAAATAAAGTACCTAAAGGGCTTAACAAATGTCGAAGCTGATATGTTATCAAGGATTCCTCCTTCTCAACATCTCCAACTAATTCAACCTTCGGTTTTATTGTTAGATGCTGAAGAAATTAAAAATCAACAATTAGCAGAAAATATGCATGGTCCTAAATATAAAATCATTAATGATTTAATTACCATAAATAAGAAAGGATTCAAAAAAATAGTGGTGCCTATGAGCTTAAGAAAAACTTTAATGAAAAATGCACATGAAAATTTTGGCCATCCTGGTGTTCAAAAAATGTTAAGTATAATTTCACCTTCCTATTATTGGCCTCATATGACTCAAGATATTTCCAATTATGTTAAACATTGTTCGACTTGCCAATTTAACAAAAAACCTAAACAGAAGAAATTTGGTTTGTTACAGGCTGTACCTGCTACTGATAAACCCTTTGAATGTCTTTCTATTGATACTGTAGGAGGTTTCAACTATTACAATTCAACAAAAAATATCTACATCTAATAATTGAACATGCTACAAGATATGTTTGGGCCTTTCCTTCGAAAAGTGTCACTACTGAAACCTATGTAAACTGTCTAAAACAAATATTCAACATTCAAGTTCCTCAAAAGATACTTAGTGATAGAAATGCAGCTTTTACTGCTTCGCGTTTTAAAAAATTCCTCAAGAATTACAATACTAAACAACTATTAACTTCAGCTCATCATCCACAGACAAATGGAAAAGTAGAGAGGGTAAATCAATCCATAGTTACTAGATTAAAATGTAAAGTTAACTCTTCACCTTCCAAAATTCCTTGGACTAAGTTACTAGAGCAGGTTATTAGTGAATATAATAACACACCTCATTCAGTAACGAATTTTACACCCATGTATTTAATGTTTGGAAAATTGCCATATGGCTCACCTATTTCGGAAAATACCTATCCTCCTGTTGATGAAGCTCGAAAATTAGCAGAAGAAAGGACAATAGAATTTCGTAATAAAAATAAAATTAGATATGACAATAAATTCATAGAAGCTAATTTCGAACCAGGAGATCTTGTAATTTATGAAGAATTCAACTACCCAAATACACGTAAATTATCTTCTACTTTTTCAGGTCCTTATTCAATTGTAAACAAATGTTCTTCAGTTACATTCGAAATTGATAAACCTAATTACCATACTAAGAAACCTACGGAAATAGTTCACTCTTCTAAATTAAGACCTTATTTCCTTCCTGACAAATTAAAGCTAGCCCGCGAAGGTGATTAAATTTAATTAACAATAATTGATCCTTAAAAAAAAAAATAGAAAAAAAAGTATTCAAAATTTCTAAGTGTTGGGTTTGGAACCCTGAATACTCGACATAAAGTCTATCGCCTATCCTTTTTTCTTTTATGCTTCTACCAACCTTTCTCTGTCACCCGCTTCTCTTAGTCATTGAAGAAGTCCCCAAGTCCGAGTGTGTGCGGTGTAAGTAAAACTGCACCTTTTTTCTTTGTATATTTTATAGATATTATGCAAACAATAAATGAAGCTAGACTTAGACTAGGCTGGGACTTCCTCTCAATAATCCCCCAGTTTTTCCCAACTGTCTATTGAGTCATTTCTTCCCCTTTTTGGAAGCTATGAGGCAATGGCCAAGTTTTCTCTTTCGTAGTTGACAATTGTCTTCCTTTTTCGGGATCATGTGAACCCATTTTTGTTGTCATACTATGGAGAGTTTAAAGTTTGGGCAAACTTAAAATGCCTACAAGTGGTATTTACTATACCCCATACCTGTGTGACGGTACTGCTGTTTCACAGCTATGGTTTTCGAAATTTTCTACACACTACGCACATTTTTACATTTTTTTTTTACATTGCCTTTACATTAAATAAATTTACTCCATTTTGCCAACTGCATTTTGCCAACTATTTTGCTAAGTTATTTTCATTCCATTCACTTTATGCCATGCAAGCCAAAGCCATAAGTATTTGCCAAAGAAAATGAATGTCAGCCATGTTTATTCCATTTTGTTGAATTATATTACTATATTGTTGTACAGTATTATTGTATCCCACCTAGGTTGTAAATATTTTACTTGTGATATTTGAAAAAATTGTGCGCACTCATTGTTTTATTTTTATTGTCGTACTATTGCATCATTATGTTTTGTCAAATTTTAGAAACTGCATCCTGCCTCTCAAGTGTTGTACAACATAACTCCAGAATTCTAGTCAGAAAAATTTAAGGTGTCTAAACTTGAAAATTAGATTAGTTCGCAGTTTTAAGATTAGGTTGCAAGGACGTCTGACTCGCAAGTGAAAGACTGGCCACCTGAATGATATTGCTCGTCAGACTTCTTTTGCCGGGGGGGATATTGTAATGTATAAAAAGGTAATTTGGGTTTTTACTAGTTTGGGTATTGTTCAAGCGGGTACTTTCACTGTAAGTTTTACTTTCCTGTCATACTTGCCACGCGCGCTCTGGAGCTATGTTTTATTTATTTTGTTGTTTGCCAGACATCAAGCCGTCGATTCTGAGTTCTTTAGATGTACACGTGTCCTCACGCCCTTGTAGGCCCGAATGCGGGTCATGTTTGTAAATGTGTGTGGTTCGATCAGAGATAAGAGAGAGGAGGAGTTGTGTTTTCGCAGACCACGTGGTGTGGTAAGCGTAAATACTCCCGCACATCGGAAATCGGGGGACTTCTGCCACTGGAACTGCTTCATGAGTCCACGCTGATTCTTGTACCCGTCTCCCCTCCCCTCTTCTCATTCTAAATTGTAACTTAATTGTAATGTTCAATAAACCATATTACCTTCCTTAACTCTGAAGCCTACTTGAAATATCTGACGTCTCAAATATATATACCAGATGATTCGAAATAGATGTTAAGGCGATTATTTTTTAAACCGTAAGTGATCGAAACATACTTCCAATTAGAAAAGTTCGTCAAATTAAGAGTAGCTTTCAGATATGGCATTTTTTTACTGGGAGTTGTATACATATTAAAATACGAAATTTAATTTTTATACGGTCCCTCCTTCCCTACCCTTTATATTTAAAAGAATGTTGCTCTTTGTCTAAGAAAATTAATAAAACAAATCCCGTGTCTCTAAATGAAATAGTTAGTAAGATATTGCAATTTGAAAATTTTGGCATTTGTCGCCAATCACTAAGGGGATGTCTCAAAAATTAGAAAAATGTAATTACTTTTCAACTGACGTTAATGTATGCTAATAATTACTCGATAGACACAGTTGACTCCTCAAATCCTAATTTAGCTAGAATTTTCCTGTAAAGCATGTTTGGCAGTTTTTAGAGAAAGTTACCACACCATAGTAACCTACACCATTATTTTGTCATTATCTTTTACACTTTAAAATTCCTTCTCTACAAGCGTGATGTAATGAGTGGATGAAACCCCCCTAAAAGAATAAATTATCGCTAATTTCATAAAGCAGTACCGATCATTTTAGGCAAAACTGTACCTGTTAATTTCACACATTTGAATGCGTTGATTGCTTTTCCCAACAATGGGATCTTTATCTTTTATCAACTCATAGTGGGTCCCCCAAAGTAAAGATATTTTAGCCTGAAAACTGACGCCAACACAGTACGTACAGTGGTGTAAGTCATCATTTTCAAAATTAATTTTCTCGCTAACTATTTCACTTAGAGACATGGGATTTGCTTTATTAAGTTTCTTAGGCAAAGAGCAACATTCTTCTAACTATAAAGGGTAGGAAAAGAGGGACCGTATAAAAATTAAATTTCGTATTTTAATATGTATTTAACCACCAGTAAAAAAAAAAAAAAAATGTCATATCTAAAAGCTACTCTTAATTTGACGAACTTTTCTAACTGGAAGTATGTTTCGATCACTTACGGTTTAAAAAAAAATCGCCTTAACATCTATTTTGAATCACCCGGTATATATACATAGATACGTAGACAGATAGAAAAAATATCTATCTATCTATCTAAGTCTGCTCTCCTATTTTCCCCTTCCTTTCCCAGACAGTACATAAGCTTAAATCAAGCTTGACATTTCTTTGAATTTGATGCATTAATGCAAGCTTGACAGTTCAACTCATTCTAAGCTGGCAGCAAGCTTGCAGGAATCAAGTTGAATTGTCAAGCTTAAATACAGCTTGATTTAAACTTGACAATTGATACTCGGTTGATTTTTCCTTTTTAAAGGAGCGTTGATGGCGCCATCTGTGAATGAGAATGGACATTAATTGTCTAGCGTCCTCAAATTTGCTGAACGTTCGTAAAAGATGTGTATTTTATTACCAGTGCCATATTACCGGCAAGGCAAACGGGACAACTGCCCAGGGCCTACAGATTTTAGGGCCCAAAAATCTTACATCTTAGACTTTTGTAGTTTTAAAATAAAATTACAAAGGATAAAAAAAAAAAAAAATTCAGAAGTTAAATAATTTTTGTAATTATAAAGTATGAACAATGAAAATAATTCAAATTTACATTTGTCTAAATTAATTTAAACTTATTTTTAATTCTTCGAAATGCTCTATATCGATATAGCATACCAATATGTAGGAAAATAACTAACCACATTTGTAAAGAGAATTTTTAGCGTTAAAAAATAGCAAAATTTTTAAATTATTTGTTATTATAAGAAATATTTACAAAAATGACTAAAGTGTTTGTATTCCATACATGTTAGCAACTGTGATATAGCATTTCGAAGTAACGTTTAACTATCTGTTTCTTTAATTTCAGATTACTTAACGCAAAATTTGTGTTAAGTAAGTAAACCCATTCTATATTTCCAAATATGGAAATTCTTCAAAATAAAATACAAATATAGTAAGAATTTGATTTCAAAATCAGTCGTTTGTCTCGATTTTGGCCAGCAGTATTGCTCATGAGTGTTGCGAGAGTTTTAAAATGTGTGCTGCTGTTAAGTTTATATTATGTTTATTTCCCTATTAGTAGAGTCTCTAAATCACACATAACATTATTTTAATTTTGATGCATCCCATGGAAAAATTAAAAAAACAAAAACAAATAACATATCGCCCACTTATCAATCTGGCCAGAAAACCGCTTGATAATTCACTTCAAACTTTAGTCATAGCTCCATAGAAGCTTGGTAGCTGAATGGATAACGCGCTCGGCTACGAACCGAAAGGTCCCGGGTGCGTGAAAACAAACACTCATAGATACAGAGCACTGGCGCTTTACGCGCCAACGCCTTGGCAAAAGCGAACGCCGCCGTGCAAGGATAAGCCGATCTGGATTTACAACGCACGTTTGGGTGCATCAGATATCTTGGCTTTGTTTTGGTTTTGATCGTCTTCGTTACGTTTTATGCGATAATGGATATGTTTTGTGTTTAAATAGTGTAAATAAATATAAAGAATTAATTATGCAGTGCTTTTTCATATAATTAAAGAATCAGCTACGTATAGCTTTTATTTAAGATTATTTCGTTTGTGTCTACAATATTTGTTAAAAGAAACTGTTTTGTAACTAAAAAGTCATTGTTAATAGTTTGATTATTCGGTCCATTAATAAAATATTTTTTAACAGGTTTTTTTTTTTTTTTGTAAGTTTATATTTTAGCTTTATGTATAATTCAAATGAATGGTAACATGCACATATAAATATTGAGGGAAGTAAGAGAATACAAAAGTATGGTATAAATACTTTACAGTAGAATCTTGTTCATCCAAAGTAATTGGGACCGACTGCTTTTGGATAATCAAAAATGCCATAATTTTGAGATAATGCACAACTCCGTAGGTTATTTTTTATTATGATTGAAAGTAATTTATTAAAAGTTAAGTTAAGCAGAACAGAGAAATTAAACTAAGTTAGTACACTTTTCGTATGATATTTAGTTATGGTAAGTTTAAATTTTCAAATGACTTTTACATTGAAGTGGTAGTTTCACAAAGGCATGAAGTAAGACAAATGGCGAAATATGTATTTCCTCTGGTTGCCCCCTGAATAAATCCCAGAAAGATGTAAGAGTGCACAAAGATAGAAAAAATATATTTATAAATTCTACAAATATTAGCAACAAAAGTGTGTTTTTATGAGATTTTAAAAAAAAAATGTAGCTATATATCAGACCAACGTTCACATGTTAGATATTTAAAGACCGTATAAATTAAACGCTTTAAAAAAAAGTCCTTTAAAAAAAAAAAAAGAAGAAGAAAAGAATATCCAAGCTTCATCACAGGTAGAATGCATCAGTTCTGCTAAATTTTAAATATATAAACAAAACATGTTTATTTACAGCATAAACATATTTTAAATTAGCAGGATTTACAAACTGAGATACAACAAAAGCACAGCTGCAATCATTCATAATATATTGATTATCAGACCAGAATAAAGCACCAAAATGCCTTAAAACAGTGAAAGAAAGCGTAAAGATCCAAAATGTCTTAAAACAATGAAAGAAATGAAGAATATCATTTTTAGCACTCATTAGGAAGTATTTATAGAATAATACATTTAAAAAGACCAAAATATAGCTGGATTTCAGTTTTGTTGCTAAACACAAAAGACCTACACTGTCCATATAAATTAGGTGCTATACGCTAAAGAAATATAAATCCTGGGTATGAAAACAAACTTTTTTTTTAAATTCATGGGTTGTTTTCTGTTAATAATGATGTTAAACATTCCAATTCGTTGAGTTATTTTATGCAATGCATTGATCATCTTCACACCTGCAAAGATTTTATATTCATACCTATATTAGTTTTAAATTTAAAAATATTAAACTTGAAGAGCTGTTTTTTCCATGAAGCTATGGGTAAAATGGATGATAGATTAAAACAAACAAAAATCAGTACATTTTTATCAAATGTTATTTTCTTTCTGCGATGACTCACAAATTAAAAAAATATATATCATGGTCCTCAAAATGCTAGAAATTACTTCATTTGAAAGATTGTTGACTGATGAGCTTGAACTAGTTTGTTCATTGGTATTTTCTATGGGCACAGATTTTTCTGTTAACATTATTCTATGTTCTAAAGCATTTCTGTCCATTGGGTGAGCATTTGAATATTTAGTAATTTTTTCTAATATACATTCCAGGCATTACTTAGTAAAATAGAAGTATTAACACTTTTTCATGACTACCACACTATTATTTAAAACATTTAAATAGAATATAAACTCTTTTTAACTAACAAAAATTTTATTTTAAAATGTATTCTACAAGAACATTCTATTTCTATAGGAATTTACAATGCTTAACTAAGCCGTAACAGCATAGCCATTTTACCCCACCACACTAAACCATAAATAGAATATATATATAAACAACTTCTTATCTTTTTCTGATAATAATTTGTTCGGACCTTTTCTAAATTCAAAATAATAACAGGACTTTTCACATTTGCTGGAATGTATTAGTTTCTTGAAAGTTTTTTAGAAACAAAAAAGAACAAGAACTTAATAAGCAGATAAGGGCTAATATTATGCTACCAAATACAAATAATAAAATTTTAAATGAGTATTAATGTTGGCCACTAATGTCTAAAAATATAGATAAAAAAGAGAAAGCATTTAAAAATCCAACTATTTATATTTTTGTTAAAAAAAGAAATGCCTACCATTTTACCCAACCTTACCCTACGAATATAGAAATACTTTTATAAAGTCAAATACATGATGATACATATATACCGTAGATATTCAAACATAATACACCTCTGAATTATTATCAAGAAATTGATTTCAAAGAATTACTTTTGTATTCACGAAGCATCGTATATTTTAAAATATAGTCAGTTCTGCTTATTATGTATCCATATATACAGAAAGAAAAAAAAAAGTATAAAAAACTAGACATTATAATTAACACTCTCTAAGAATTGAAAATATATGGATATGTATATAAATATATATAAGTAATATATATATATATATATATGTGTGTGTGTGTGTGTGTGTGTGTATATGTATGTGTATGGAATGAATTTAGAATTGGATTCATTATATGTAGAATATCTAGTATAATATCGAATATAAGTAGGATATCGTGCATAATTATAGAATATGATTATCTTCATGATTTAGCTTAGAACTTTGTGAATATAGAATAAGGTAATTGCTTACCTTTCCTTGATTCTGGACACTTCTGAAATCCAACAGGATGAATATGTGAGACAATGAGTTAAAGTTGCATGAAATACGCATATGGATAAGTGAATATTGAATTTAATTCTAACATATTAGGAACAGACTATTACTGCCAGTGAGTTGACATCTTTGTTACAACGTTACAATGTAGCATCTGAATGTCGCCTCAAAAGGCTAGAATTAGAACTTAAAAACGAATCAAAACTACAACAAACGTGAAGCGAAACTAAAAGATGAACCAGAAGTAACCCATCAGGGCCTCCCATCCCCTCGTTAGTGGGTCAAGTTCTTAAGATTAGATCAAGGGTCTGAATGGTGCTCCCATCTGTTGGATCACTTTCGGATTTCATTTCTGTTGTATCTGACAGTATGTATACAAACGCATCTGTAAAAATTTAGTAGCCTTTATCTATATACTGCAGTCAGAGATAATAATAGGACTACTATTATAATAATATGTGGATTATACGAGTGAGAACACTCCTTTATATTGATAATCTGTGTTTAACATTTTAAAGTTATTAATGGAAAAAAGAGACATAAAAAGGGCTAAACTGAAACTATTGGCTAAAACTTAGCCATTTTAGTGTACGTTTGTGATACACTTTAGATCGCAACAAGTACTATCCCCTTCCCTTCTGAATTTTAAATACCGAGCAACGTCATTAAAATTCAGCAAACAACATTCTTTTTTTATGTATTAATTAAAAATTCAGAGCGTGAAATATGCTTGTAGAGTTGCACTATAGTTATTACACACACACACACATATATATATATATATATATATATATATATATATATATATAATAAGCATTACAGTTAGAGATATGTACATAGTGTCTAATTAAATGTACTTGTATTAGCTTGTAAATTCTTGATTAAATGAAATATTTCACAACGCGTATTGTTAAGAGAATGAAATACCTATTAATAAAAAATGAAAATATATAGTTCAACTGATCCTTCAAAACATTTCAGGTTTCATATATACTCCTCGCGTGTGCATCATTATTTCATTTTCATTCATTTATTAAGCAGTTTTAGTCATAGGTATTTGAAAATTAAAATGTGTAATGGCAAGCATCAATAACGTTCTCCACTGAGAGAAATTTATTTCAATAACTTATTCTGTATTATATTTTTAAATCCGCAAAAATATCTGTTTTTTAAAGCTTCTATGCTGTTCATACAGGCGAAGACTATCATCTTTCTCCTTGTCTAACGAGGTTACTGTACAATTTCCCCGCTGCCTGTAGAAACAGGTTTATCCTTCCCTCCACAGCGCAGCGCGCGTCTTGGCGCCAAATGCTCTGTATCCATTAGTGTTTGTTTACACGCGTCCCGGGTTCTATTCTAGCCACGGACACTCGATGGAAACACATTAAATTAAATTGAAATTTCAGCGTAGAGGTGAAAATGCGTGGCAAAGTAAAATATGTGGGGCGAGTTCGCCGACCGGCGCCCCGTGTATTTAGGAAATTTTTTTTAGGGAAAATTTTTTAAGCTTGAAATTAAGCTTGAAATGTCAAGCTTAATGCAAGCTGGGCAAGTTTAAACTAGAACACTTGATTCAAGCTTGCATCAAGCTCACACGCTTGGAATTTTCAAGCTTAATGACTTGATAAATTAAGCTTGCTGCAAGTTTGATGCAAGTTTGCTGTGCTGTCTGGGTTATTATCCGTGGTTTCTCGCTTTTTTCTTTTTTTCCAATTGGCAACTTGCTGTTCGCTTTTGTTTTTATTATCTTTCAGTCCCCACTATTCTGTGGTTCATGGAAAATTGTAAAAAAGCATGCGGGAATTCAACGCAAACTAACGAAACAGGCAACTAACTTCATCTCTTGGGTAGCACAAGAGCTGACGATTATTTGCTGTGGTGTTTGTACTATGAACTGTTAATTTCTGTGCAAGTAAAGACTTTCATTGTGTTGTCCACTTGATTCGACGAGGTTTTATAAGCGAATTCTAGGAAGCAAGCAAACCAGTCTGAAAATCAATGTGCCAAATACAACAAGAACAAGTGCCTTAATCTGGTGGGTAGCCAGGTGTATGTCCAACGTATCCAATCATAAAGCTGATGATGATTGAACTTTATGATATGAATTATCTGATTGCAATGCATATGAGTTGCGAACATGAAACTTACTTCTTATGAACTCTCTAATTTCTTCTAGGCATTTCGCTTTTTTCTCTTCCGTTTCGTTGAGGCGGGATTGTGCACGGTCGACTACAAACGCGTTCAGTTCTGTGCAGCTGTATGGCAGGAATTCTTTGGGGACTGAACATGTTACCTTTCCCTCACTTTTCTCTGACTTTTCATTTTCCGTTTCCGTCGGCTGCGGATCGGAATCATCGCCAGACAAACCTATTACCAAAAGAGAAATTTAAAAAAAAGACAGAAAAAGCCTTTTAAATACAGAAATAAAGTTATTGCAAATTCATTAATGAACTTAACTGAGTGAATATCTATTGTATAAATAATTATCGGTCATTTACGGGTTCGGTATAGTAATATTTTGCATGAATTACAGTGCAGTAACTTCTCGTTTATTGCGGGTATTACATTCCGTGACCCCCGTTTCGCGGTAAGAGAAAATCCGCGAAGTAGCAGCACCATATTTATTTTATTATTTTATGTGTATTTTTATATTTATAAACCCTTCCTGCACTACTAACACTTTCAGGTCTCGAGGTTTTGATTTTTTCATGGTATTCTTAAAAAAATACCTGGAAGATATACAAGGTGGCCATTAAAATCTTTGCCGATATATGGACCTCTAAGGATCGATGTGTTCAACCGATCGAGATGAAATTTAAGCGATAGTTATTCTGAGGTATGGCCTCGAGATTCTGTGAACGGTAACAAAGTGGCGCTCACGGTTACAGGAACAGGAACTCGAAATTTTTGAATGGCAACATCTATTTTTTTCTGTCGCAAACGCTCAGCGCATGCTATTGCATCATGCTAAAACCCTAAAGAGGGTTGGAACGGTACGTGCATAAAGGGCCTGATTACCAGATAGCTCCATAAAGCCGGGACCTATAGTAAAAAAAGTCTGGGGGCCTCAAAACTACAATATTTGTTATTTATACTTGTGGAATGGGATAGGAGTAGTTCGGAGGGGGCCTCGAAATGATCGCTGGCCTATAGTATCAGAGCGTTTTAATCAGGCCTATATTCATACCTATATTCATAGGTATGAATATAGGGTTAAAAATACGAAAAGTTATATTAAAATACGTGTTCCTAATATCTCTGTACTTACACATCTGAAGATTTTTTTTCTTTTTTCTTTTTACAGCTACTTTAGACTTATTATGGTGGGCTTTTTAAATTTTTGTAAGTTGAAATTTTGTGTGAATTAGTGGGACAAGATGAAACATATTAAATTTTCGTCGACAGCTTTGCCGGGATGACAAGAAATCACATCCAGGATTGCAAAAGTTAATAAGTTTTTAATCAAGTCTAACTCTAAACGTATTAACTACTATATGCTTGTTTTTTGTTATTTCTGTCCCCAGTATTCTGCGACACAGTGTGTCGACAGCTGAAGAAGCCTAAAAAAATTTTCGGCCAAAACGATCGTAGCGTGTGATAAGTACCTTTTTATGTGTTTTTTTGTTTGTTTGTTTGTACAAAAAAAAAAAAAAAAAAAAAAAAAAAAAGTTTTATTTATCTTCGCTACAATTATGCATAGCCTTTCGGCTCTAAAAACTTAACAAGAAAACGGATTATTTAAGAAGTTTAGATTTGTTTAAAAGGAAAGTTCGAACATTCTTTTGCCTATAATTCTGCTTGTTGTCAACAAATAAGAGTTTAAAAAGGAAAGGCGCAACGGGCCTTGATTCACACAGGTGGATTTTTTAAATTTTTTGGTCAAAACCCATAGATGGATTTAAACATTTAAAAAGATAAAGAAATCGAAAAAAAGCATGATTGGCATATACTAAAAGCAAATGAAAAGTCATCTGTTAAATCATCCTCAACACCCCCCCCCCCCAAAAAAAAAGAACTTCTTTGCCGACAAGATTTTCAAACTTTTTATAATTATGTTTTGAATTACAGTCTCTACTATATTCAAATAATTGTCCATGACGACATTCTCAAAAGATAAACCTAAAAAACAATTATTCAAGCGTTTTTTAATTTTTTTTATTACTTATCTTATAATGGGGAGAGTAGCAAATATTAGCAACTACAATAAACACAAATATTAAGCTACGACGAGGAACTTTATTATAATCTTTATAACGTCGCCTAATTCTAATGAATTTATAACTTTCTAGCTCAATAAAGTCAATCATTACATCACAAAATTTAACTCAGCGATTTGTTTTCTTTTGGTTTTTACAAAATAAAACTAAAGAAAATAATAACTATTTTTTAAATGCACGGATATATACCCCCCGGGCTCACAATCCATTATAAAAGATACACCAAGCACTTATAAAACACGAGAACTACTTTTCTTTTTAATAACTTCAAATTTAAAAAATAATCATTTGTTATTTATGAGACAAACTTTTCAATAGCGGCTGACCGTTAAAACATTCGCTTCAAATATTATGCAGGCTCTTATTGGAATCAAGAAACCAATAAGAATCGAAGAAATAAGTAACCTGTCATGCCCGACTTCGTATATTGGACGATTGTTTTGACCGCGAATATTTGAAAATCTGCTTGGTTGAGACGGAGCGTTCTAAGATCCAATATGGAAAGCAACATCGGTAAAAGAAGGGGCGCATTCTCCGTTACGACTTTTTAAATGATGAGAAAGAACAAGTTAAACATGGGCACGATATTCGAAATGAAAAGGCAAAATAAAAGCTAGCCATATTTGGTAATATACTTGTGGCGGCTGTTCTTCGCATATTTGAGACAATTGTTGTGAAGATAAGCAGGCAGGCGAAGCAGAATGGGCTAGCTGTTTCTAACAAGATAAAAAAGTCAATGCTAAAGATATTATTAAAATATTTTGTAAAAAAGGAAAAAGTCAAGGCGATTGATTGAGGATAATTGGAAATCTTGTTAAATAGGACGGACTTATAATGAATAAAAATCGTATCAAATGAAACACTTTTAATTCAATATTAGCATAAAGTTAAAAATACGAAAAATATTCCCCCTTAAATATCCAAGTATCCTTAAAGGAGTTCTAGGTTTAGCTTTATCTATAATTTAAAAACAATTTAGAACTGGCAGTTAATTAAGTTAAATAACAATTAATGAAATTTAGTAGTTCTGAATTTTATAAATAGATGCTCAGACAAGCATTATATCTGACCACACTGCAAGCGCTGGTAAAATGAGTTTAAAATATCTACCCGAACTCAAAAAAAATAAAAAATAAAAAAAAAACGGTGTGAGGTTGTATCGTGGACACGGCCACGTGTTTTACGTGAATTCGAGTACGTAAGGAGTAATATTTTTGAGTTTCATCGGGTTCAGGAAAGAAATCACGTAAACAAATAATTACTATGTTATAACTTTATTAATGATAGATCTGCGATACGAAAAGTACGAAACAATGGTATTCAGACATGGGCGCCTGCAGCATAGGGCAAGAGGGGGCAATGCCCCTTCCCTGGATTTTTGTATGCAGAGTTTTCCCTTGCTTTTTTGCTCTTTCCAACATGGTAACCATACGGTGAAATAGTCTTTGCCCCCCTACTGGGAAATATTCTGCCGGCGCCCATGTATACAGGTTACATCGAGATTTTGGTAAACGTTAACTCAATTCAGGTATTACCTAGAGTTGTCTGAGAAGTTTCGATGAAAGGCAAATGAAACTCACTGAGCATCAGGTCGGGCAACGAGCAGTCCTGCGAGACATCAACATAAAATCTCAACCATCATGATTGGTGTAGCGAGATCTGGCTCGTATTCGGGTATAATCTTACTTTTACATTCCCGCCACCGCTTCACTCTGTCATATGGTGTTTTATGAGTATATCTGAAGCGCTCTTGGGAAGACCTTTACAACCGTAAACGTTCGCTACATTTTGATTTGGCTTTTGGACGAATATGGGCCGACATTACATTATTTACAGGCCTGGACTGGTCAGGTCCACTGGTCGGCGATTGCCGAGGCGCACTGGATCTAAGGGGGCGCAAGCGAGGCCACCAATAATGGATACACTACTATATACTTTAATATATGTCAGAGTAATACGTATAAAAAAAAAGTTTGATTATTTATTTACCAGTAATCTTGGGCCTTTACACAGTGGGGCAGCGGAGGACCCCCCACAGAACCCCGCGGCGCGAGGGCCTCCCAGAAGAATCAAGGGCCCCAACAGCTTTAAAACAGTTTAATGCGGTTTTTAGGCGCGTAAGCCTAATTTTCAAATATTGCACATCCTAATATTCTATTCCCTCTAAATTCCCCAGTAAGGGGCCCCTTTTCAATCTGAAGCCGAGGGCCCCCAAAGGAGCCAGTCCGGGCCTAATTATTTACTTTAATTTTTTTTACTTTAACACTATATATATTCATTACAACTATTTCACACTAATGCTTTATATACGCAATAGATAAATTTTCAGGAGAGCTGACGGTTGGAACGCTAATGAACGTTCTAGCTTCTCTCAGTCAAAATTTATGAAAATTATATGACGCAAAGGAACGACCCCCCCCCCCACCTTTAGCTATCGAGTGGTGTAATTAAATTTTGGATACAGATGATAGATGTGTAGGTGCAATATCGAACTGTATCCCCCAATTTTGTTATCAGTTTTTCTTTTCTTTTTTTAATTGCCTCCTACTACGGAAATAAATTTCAAGATGTATTCACGTCCAAAAAGAAAGGAGCATTCCATTTAACTTTCTATTACAGATTTCCAAATCCTCAAAATATCTAAAGCATAGTTTGTAACAACGGAAAGGAAATAATTCAAATAACAACAACAACGCCACTTCACGCGACAAAAGGCAACTCTCTGACATGTGACATGACATTTAAAAAAACAATAGAAGAAGGAAAAAACTAACTTAAGTAAGAGGAAAACTTAAAGAAACATTTTTGAAGCATGCAGTGACCTAATCATACATTAACTACCATTCATAAAATTTTTATTTTTTTAAATAAAAAAGAAACGTCATATTGGTGACACTTTCTCTAGGCTTAGTTAGTTCGCATTTATATATCATCATGTACATCTCTTATGTGACCGTAGTCTCTTAATGTAGCTTTGTGATTCTCCGTAAAATAACTACAAATTATTAGTCTAGCATATTTGATGGAAAGCATCTGTTACAAACTTCCGTAATATATTCTAATTTTGCTTTACTTGAAACAAGTTAAAATCGCTAATATGCATGGCATTTTAAGCGTAGTTACTCTCTTAACTTCAACGTAATTGGATTATTTTGTTTAATCCTGTAAAATAAATGCTAAGGTTATTCACATCCTTTTCCATGGTGTACACATCAATGACATTTATATAAATTTACATAGTGACATATCGAAATCATAAGCATTTTTCATCTTTGTGATAAAGTATTAATAGACTTTCTAAACATGTACAGCTGCGGAAAAAAAAAGTCCCACTTGTACTTTTTTCGGCCGTCGTTCGTCGCACGGCAGAGTTACAGATACCAATCGTTTACGATTGGCGTACACTTTCATTTGCTATGCATAAAAATTGCATAAGGGGCCATCTACATATTAAAATTCGCACCAACTTTTTTTTTCTCAATAGCAACCCCTAGATTTCACTTCATATTTCAAAAATTTAGCTCATTTTAACCCCGGACACCAATTTTCAATAAATTTCGACAGAAAATGAGTGAGTTATGAGCACCCAAAATCCCCCTCCCCCTATGTTAAAATATTTTTTCATACTTTAAATCATATCTCATATAATATTGATAATAAGAAGCTGATTTTTATTCGTACTATTAGAAGTAAACGACCCAAACATAATTTAATGTTATTATGATTTTAAATAACATATTAATATGAATTATGGATTATTAAATTAATATTCAAAAAAATTATGAATAGCGACCTAGCCAAATTTCGATGGAAATAGATGCAGAAATTAATATTACATGGCTGTGCAAAATTTCAAATTTTTACGTTTAGTAGTTTAATTTATATTAAATAAAATGTGTTATTTTCATGAGTTAAGGGACCATATATAAATTTACTAAGTGAAAATTTTTTGAAAATTGCATAAAATAAACGAAAATTAGATTTATTTTGTGCAAAAACACAGTAAAAGATACCAGTATTAAAAATATCAAATTTTGAAGCAAATAAATTAGAGGTTTTTACAGTTTGATAGGGATTCTATAAAGCGTGTATTGTTGCGTCCGCTACCATATTCCCCCAAATAAAATATTTTCCAGCTATAGAATTAGATGCAGTAGATGTATGTCTTCTAATACAACGTCCTATTTCTGAAAAACTAACATCCTCAACTTTCCAGACGTGAATGTGACCTTTTTTAATATCGGAAACATTAGGCCTTTGGACTTCCCCATACTTTATCAAACATTCAAAATCACGTTTTTCTGTCTAAATTTTCATCTAACTATAAATTAAAATACCGCCAAAAGTCTTAAGAATATTGCACATTGTAGACGATAGTATTAAATGAAGAAAGTGAAATAACAAACACGGTGATAATATTGGGTCGGCAAAAAAGTAATTGCGTTTTTTACATGAAATTCAAACAAATAAATTTTCTATCAGGAAATCATTCTTCAAGTTCGACCATAGCTGAGTAATATTCAAGCTTGTAGTCAGAAGAGCAGAGAGCAGCCTCTAACTCCTGCCAACATTTCACCAGTCTAAGAGAACTATTAACGGAAATACTCAATAACAATTTCAAAATTACAAATATTTTCAAAATCGTGAGCAGTCATTTTGCATTTTCCCCTTAAATCATGTGTATGAACCTAGAAAGTTATGAACTCACGGGTCATTTGGACCACAGACTAAATATTCTAGTCTACCCTTGATATTCTCAGTACAAAAAAACTTGGAGATGGAAACAATATTTTTCTTGAAAATAATATTAATTTATTTTAACTCTCGCGAGCGAAGTTAATGAAAGGCGAAAAGTTCGGAACCTACAAATAGCGTTTTTCAATTTGCAGAAAGTCCCTTAAAAACGCGCAAAAATTAAATCGCAATATCTCCGGAAATTATCGTAGAAAATTGGTGAAAATTTATATTTAGGTTAATTTGAAGGTTTTCTTTCGTTTAATAAAGTCAAAATATGGGGTTGCCATTGAGAAAAACGAAGTTGATGCAGAATTAAATATGAAGACGGCCCCTGATGCAAATTAAATTAATAGTAAAATAAAGTACGCGTTATTTGCAAACGAATGGTGTATATAGCTTTACTGTACGACGAATGTCGGCGAAATAAAGGGCAAGTGGGACTTTTTTTCCGCAGCTGTACCATGTAAGGAAAGCATTGTAATCATGAAAAAACTCGACTTTGAAAATTTGATTTATTTACACATTTTGGGGGTCTTCTAAATCCATGTCTGTTATTTTTAAAATGATGTATTTTTTTTTTTTTTTTTTGTATATGTGTGTGTGTGTGTTGCAAATATGTAATTATCTTACAATGTAAAGTTCTTATGCATAATTAAGAAACCCTTGTATGTGCATATACAGGGTGTCCAGCCTTAATGTGACCCAATTAGAGCTGAAGCAAACCGCATGTATTCGGTACTAAGATACGGATAATCACTCAGACTCGAAGTAACGAATTGCTACTTTTCGATTGATATTGTTACTCGTTACTCGATCCGAAGCTGTTTCGGATCGAGCAGCTTCGAACTTTGAATACAGACTGCCAGGCGAGGCGAACTAGGGGGGAAACGGGTTCCAGTAATCGAGTACTAATATCTTCTATTATTTGTTACTGAATATCGGATCGCGGTTTCAAGAGGGAAAATGACTTTTGAGTGTGCATTTCGGATCGACCAGGTTCGAACTTCGAATACAAGACTGCCGGAGGGAGAAAATGAATTTCGGTATTTGAGTAAAGGCCGGCGTCCAATTAAGTGCGTTTCAGTACACTATAATGGGAACCCAATGTATTTTTCAGAATCTTGAAGACGCACTGCGGAGAAAAGTGCCCCCACTGAGCGGTGGGCGTGCTTTTGTGGTTTCACGCGTTATCCTTTGGCGGTGGTCATTAAAAGTCAATAAATTCTTCGACCCTGCACTGTATCCCCCCTTGTACAATGCCTTGACCATTAAAAAAAAAAAAAAACCCGCTGCGTCCGGAAAAAGACGCAACTGGAAATCGGCCTTAATAGTATGTTCCGTTCCGTTACTAGATACCGGAAGTATTATGGATTCGCGCTGTTTGAAGGGAAAAATCAGTTTCGGTATTTGAGTAGTAGTATGTTCTGGTTGCAATTCGTTTGTGCCGAGCCGAATGGTATCGTTTTGATGAGGTTTGGAAGAATCCGTATGTTTCGTTACAGTTATGGAGATGGATATACTATCTGCTGCTCTATTGATATGGGTCGTACAATGGGGGGATAGGATCCGGTGTATAGTATGTTCTTATGCGCAGTTGAACTTTTTTTTGCGGGGAGGGGGAAGGGGGTGTTCTTATAATTGTAGAGGAGCAATACATATAAGAGAAGCATGTTAGTAAGGGGTGCTAATTTCGGGCTTTCTAACATTTTAGTACTAAATAGTGGTGCAATCAGAATTCTTTCTTTCAGGGTGGTTCCGAAGCAGGTTTGCGAACTTAACTTTTTCTTTTATTTTTTAGCTAGAATCGAAATATGAGTAATAAATAACAAATTATTTAAATACACCTTTTAAAAAAATATATTTTTAAAGTAAACGAATTCACGCATTTTTATTATTTGAAATATTATTTCTTAAGCGTAATAAAATCAGAACATATGTTTCAGCTGTATTTTTAATAATGTAAAACCTATTGGACACCTTGCGAATTTGCCACCCATGGCGATTTTTCATTATTTGGCGACTTACGTACATGTAAAGTTAATAAAAGCTACGGAACAGATAGAATAGCCTGCCACCAATGGCGACGTTTCATTATTTGGCGATTTACACACCTATAGGTGACCACAACCTATATTTACTGTTCATTTAAGGTTACCCGAAAACCGTTATCCACATTTTCATTTACATAATCGTTTGCAGATTGGCGTACTTAATACCACGAATTATACCATCTCGTCGCGCTAGCAAATATCCAAAGTGTACTATAACTGCTATAATGGCATAGTTAACGCCGCCAAATATTTCTACTGGTAGCAAATAATCCAGCTGGACGAGAACCGGCTTTAAAATAATCTGCATTTTAATTATTTTTCATTTTCGAGATATTAGTTTTTCTGTTTTGGAAAAACGAATAATCGCTAATTCTAAACTCCTGTTGTCTAAGCGAACTTACTACTTGAAAATTGTCAACTTTGTGTAACACATTTTGAGTTACTTATTTCATATAGTTTTTATTTTGGCGTAAAATGGGCGTAATTCTAACTCATGTTTGTAAATTTCACGCGATTCTAGATACTTGGAAACGCTTTGTTGCAAAGGAATGAATGATTTTATGCCAGATATGTGGGTTCAATACCGGCGTACACTGTATTAAATATCTGTAATTTTACAACACACTGCGCTGTATCTAATTTACAACACGTGCAGTATAAAGAAATTCAAGCACACCGTGCTTGATTTTTTAAATTCAGGGTGGCACTTCTGGCGATCATGTGACATTCATAGCGAATCAGAATACCGTGTGCCATTATCAGTGAACTAAACTAGGATTCCAGTATATTTGATCTTGGGCGCGTGGTCATGGTTTGATGTTCTGTTAAATCTGAAGACAGGCGTTTAGCAATTTTATCGTCGTTTGTTGGTAAAATAGATGTTTGGAATTGAAAATGTTTCGTGTTATGAAACGAAAGGAATGAAATATTTTATTCTGTGAAAAGAAAATGTGTGTTTTTGTAAGAAATATGGTGTACGTTATAAGCCGGTGGATATTAGGAACAGGAGAGCATTAGTGACATTTCTGGGCAGTTAATTACAAAAAAATTAAAGGTAAGTGCTTTTTTAAATGAATTTTTACGATGTTCAATGTTTTTAATGTGAATTTTAAATTGATATTTTTGTTTTCGTTTAATGCTATTACGTGCTATTCTAATCATACTGACTTTATATCCACCGATGTTTTTTGGAATTGAAAAGGGGCCAGTGTTTGCCCAGTTTACATTAGCTGTACAACTAGGCTGCTTAATCCACTGTAGTGTTTTTAGGTTAAAACGGTCCACTGTTTGTTCATTTTAAATTACCTGTTGCTGAATTTTCAGACGCTTTTTAGGTTTAATATGGACCGGTGTATTTTGTCGTTTTGATGTGCTTCTGTTAATGGAATTCATGTGCAATTTTAATGCGTTAAAATTCTTTATTTTACAGATCGTGCAAACTGGTTGGCGACAGTAGCTGGGGCTTAGCAACTGACAAGCTCCAGCGACTGTCACCGTGTTTACATGGGGCTCGCACCGTCTTGGTCGATTTTATTATTTATAGTATTGAATTTTAACATTACAACAGAGCCTGACTTATAATATTTTGTGCCCCTATAAATCTCTAAATTAAATTTATTGGCCTATTTCTGCATGTGTGCCCAGGGCATATGCCCCAAGTGCCCGTGCATTAATCAGGGCCTGCATTACAACCCTTATATTAAAGGTGTAGAAAATTTCTATTTAATTTAAAAGAGGATATTAATCAAGCCATGAAAAAGACCTCTACATTTACTTTAATATTAGCACAATTCTTAAACTTTATCAAACTTAATTTCTGAACTTAGCTTTTATTTTTAAAGTTTTATAATTTGAAGCTTAGCTCTTTAACGGTTCTTAAAATTGATATTTAATTAGGTGTACTTAATAATGAATAATAAAAATATTTACTCGATTAAAAAATATACACGGAGTAAATTAAGTTTTGGAATGAAATAATAAAAGGTAGACTATTTTAAAACTCTTAAAGTATTGATGACTGGATTCTGTTTTTTGGATGATTTTTCTGTATAATGCCATATATTTTTAGAAATTGTTAAATGTCCTACATACACAAATCATATTTTTAATTATATTTAAAATTATTTACTCTTATATTTAACTATTGATTATCACAAGTAATTTATTGTTCTTCAAAAAAGTTTTGAGCATGTGAAATTTTTCATCATTTTGTGCATTTATTCTAAAATGCTAAAAAATTTATGCTAAATTTCAGGGATCATTCTTAAATTTTTATTACAGTATTTTATTTTCGGGGGTGGTGGTTTGGATTCACAATTTTTATTTAAATTACCAAAATATATTTTTATACAAACAGAATTTTATCTTAATTATGGGAAAAGTGGTTAAATTAAATACAGATTTTCTTTAATGAAAACATTTTTTGAACTATGCTAAGATGTTTTTCATGCAGTTTAAGTCTATGCAGGACCTGACTAAAACATTTTTGTGTCTAAGGCATTTTTCAAGTTTTGTGCACCTATACATATTTTGTGTCTTTGTATAATTAGTCTAAACTCAATTTTTGGCTTCTATCTGCATGTAATGCCCAGGGTACGGGCCCAAAGTGCTCGTACAATAATCAGGAACTGGCTGCATAATCACTCTGTTTCAGTTGAGGCTGCATAAAACATATATGCTGAAATTTGAATTTTGGCTCATATTATACGAGTGTTTCTGAAGTGTTTTTAAGTGTTTCAATGTACACCGAGTATACAGGGTACAATGAAACACTGTCAACCTTCACCTTTTGAAAATTTTTTAACCCTGAAGATGCTGTTTACAAACTCATAAAAATTAATTTAGATGGGGAAAAGAGTAGGTTAAAATTGTCATTAATTTTATTATTGCACATGCAAATTTGTGAACAGAAAAAAAAAGGAGTGAATTATTTTTCATTGTACCCCAATTTCCCCTACTTACCGCTGCGAGCCATTATTTTCTCTCATGATAAAAATTAAAAGTAGTTTAAGAACGCAAATTACATATGCTCATTTAGAGGATCAATTAAGGTTTTGCGTTACGGAGCTTGATTCAAATACTAATTGCTTTCAAGCTAGAAACAAATGCAAAAATCCCACTAACTTAAATTTTCCATTTCATTTTAAAATTATTTTAGGAGTTGTTGTTATGTTGCTTTTTTAAAAATTAAATCTTTTTTCTATTGTATTTCTTCATATAATGTAATAAATTTATTTAAAAATGCTTCTACTTTATTATTTTTATTGAATTGCTATTTAAATATGTAGTTGTATTTTTAAATTTAAAAATCTGAATATATATATATATATATATATATATATATATATATATATACATATGCTGATACAGGTATACAAAGAAGGGGTTGCACAATGCAACCAAAAAAACTGGTGCGTGCGACTGAAAATTTCATTTGCTTCAGCAAATTTGAAAATATAAGAAAAGTTTGGCGCCACCTAATTTTTGTCAGTTCCATTAAATATTTGGATTCTATTTGCATCCCCCTGCGCTAATAAATGTATACAAATATAAAAAATTACAGCAGTATCTATAAACCTGTAATTAAAAAAATAATTATTAATGATTAATGTTATAATAAGTTATTACTCGTATGGGAATACAAAAATCTTTTATATTGTTACTTTTTATGCCAAATAATAATGACTTTTTTGTAATATTTCTATGTAATGCAATGAATTGTTAAAACTATACAAAAACTATTATAATTTCATAGGTACGTCGACTCATACGGCCTCCTTTATTACTGCCCAATTTACATGTGGCCTTCAATGGTAAAAAGGTTCCGCATCTCATAGAGGCTAGAATATGTCGGGATTTTCAAGAGAAGAATGACCAACTCGCAACCTCCTAAAGCAACCATTCAGAGTCAGGAAGCAGCATTGCTTAAGGAGCAGGACCAATTACCACTGGAACTCAACTGGGTACCAATACCAGGTATGAAATTTTGCTGTGAGGCTTGTAGATATGTAAGCCAGCCTACACTGCAAAAAAATTCTGTCAAATTTACAGAAAAAAACTGTCAGCCAGGACGCCAGTTTATTTCCGTTTTTTCTACAGACGTTTTCCGTAAATGTTACAGATTCTCAGTTTATTTTACAGAAATATTCCGTATACAGAAAAAAATACGGAAAACTTCAATAAAATATACGGAAATAAACTGGCGTCCTGGCTGACAGTTTTTTTCTGTCAGTTTAACAGACTTTTTTTTTGCAGTGTATTAACCCCTACCCCTTTTTCTTCACCTCTCTTTTTTTTAAACCTTTAGAATCTGAAAATTAATGCATGGCCATGCACGTTTATTTTAAATGATGAGTTTTTAATAATTTATTGATTGTTTTACATCAAATAAAATTCATTAAAATGTTTTAGTAAAAGAGGATTTGATTACGGTGACATTTCTGTGGTTTGTAAAATATGTCAATTTGGGACAAGATATGTATAAACAAGAAATGAAGTTTACATTATAGATTTCTTTAAGGAATTAATTTTAAAAGAAAAATGTCTAGTTTAATGTTATGCATCTTACAAACGTGAGTTAATGAGTTAATTGCATATTTTTGTACTGATGTTGATTTATGTTGATTTTTTTTTTTCTTTAGGAAATGAGTTTTCGAATTAATAGTTTTTTTTTTCCCCATGCAACCACTCTCAGAATTTAACATATAGATAATCAAGTTCAATGTGTAATAATTTCATAAGACACTTACAGTTTTTTCTTTCAGAAGTAAAATTTTAAAAACATGCTTATATTATTTATTAACAAAAATACTTTATATTTAGTATACTTCCTTCTTCAATAACTAAAAATTTTAATTGAAATAATTTAAACTTAAAAAATGTTCTTCAGCAAAGAATAATATTCACATTGATTGATTTAAATAATTCCTGTGTCAGAAAAATCCATTTTAAATGTTTCAGAAGTGACATCAGATTTAAAAAAAAGGAAAAAGAAAAAAAAAAGAAGGAAATAAATTTATATAGTATTTATGTATATGCATACAAGGTAAGTGAATGAAACTGTATAATTTAAAAAAGTCACTATAAAGAAAGAAAAAGGGAGGCAGTTTTGACCATCACCGTTGTCAATCTAGAGAGTGGAAAATAAGTTATGGAATACTGGGTTGAGTGAACAATGCGTGTGTGCCTTAAAAGCGAACTAAAGGAAAGGCAGTCTTGTGCTTTCAGTGTTATAAATATAATTTGTGACTGTACCTAAAAACAAAGAATATTTTAAAGTAACCTCCCAAATACTTTTCAAGCATTAAAAGAAAGGATTCAGCATGTTGTGTCCACAATAACGCTAAAAATGCTGTGCACTTTATAGGCAGCTTTGCAATGAGACTTCAAGAATGTGTGTGGGAAAATAGAGGACTTTTTGGAAATTATTTTCCAAAAATAAACGATTCTGCACCTACACAATATCTTCATTCATGTAGATTACGCTGCTTCATCACTAAATTTTACAAAAGATGATTTTTAGAATGTTATTAGTTTTAAGAAATTATTTCATCCCATTGGCTCACCTTGTATTTATAGTGGAACATCAAAAATCCACCAAATATTACACATGTATTTTCGCAGTTTAATGCCTTTATGTTGAGGAATCTCAACATAGCACATATTTTATGCATTCTTTTAAAAAAGAAACCAGCATAACACCTGATTTTTGCATGACGTTATATATTGTTATTTTGTATTTAATAATGATAAAATTTTCACAGTTTAACATTTTTAAATATTTTATTTGGATAAAGATTTTCAAAAATATCGATAAGTGTTTATATTAACAAATTTCAGCTAACCCATTTATGCCTAGTGTCCCTTTTTTGGGGTGGCATTTTCGCTATCAGTCAAAAACGTTATTAATTTTCCCGAGCCTTTATTCACGAGTCTTGAACCTCAATTTCACAAAATATTTTAACATGACCTATTAGGATGTTGACATTTTAATTATTATGCATAATCATCCCTTGTTCAAGAAGTATACATCACAAATTTATCTATTATTGCTGGTATTAGCAAAAGTCGAAGAAAGTCGCAAAAATATCTGGGCACAAATGGGTTAATGAAATCAGTTGAAATATTGAAATAGTAGCCAAAAAAGAAAAGAATAGCACATTTTTGGGGATTTATTTATTTGCTGATGACGTGTTTTTGTTTTATCCTAGGCATCTGAAAAATATTTCTTCATTAAGGAAAGTTTGATCAAAGAGAAGACTGAATAAGTTATGTTGTATGTGGTTTAAACTATTAAGATGAAATATAAAAACTTATGTAGCTTTATATACTGTATATGGAAAGTCAATAAAATTTCTAATGTTTTAAATTTCAGTTGTTATTTAATGCTTTTTTTCAGTTTATTTAAAAGCTAACATTTTATTAAATCAAAAATAATTAAGAACTTTGTAAAATAATACAAATAAAAGGGTATTTATCCAGGACAATCCCTTTGGTTGGTACAAAAAAGTGTACTTTTCTACAGTATCAAGAAAGTCAACCCCAGTCAGAAAGAATAGCCTTTTTCTTGTGCAGATGACTGACTTTTTGTAACTGAAGAAGAGTGGACTTTTTGTATTACTCAAAATAATAGACCTCAATTTGTATCTTTTATGAGTTATTTTACAAAGTTTTTAATTAGTTTTACCTTTTCACCACCAGATTTTTGTTGAGTGCTTTTGTTATTTTATTAAATTACTTTACTTGTGATTGTTTTGAATATATTAATTTATATTTAATAAAAAAATCTTATCGTAAGCAATTTTAATAAATATGACTTTTAATTTGAAACTACCAAAAATTATTCTAGATAAATAATTTCAATGGAATTTTTAAATTTACTAATTTATATAATGATAAGTTTTATTCATCTATTAAACTATAAATTAAAAGCATTATACTGACTTTTTCAAAGAACAGCATGAAATTTTGTCCTGCCATATCTTTATTTATATCTTTACTTTAGAACTTAAAGGCCTGTATTTGTTCCAAGAAAGTAAAATAAAAAATAAATAGCACATTAAATCATTGTATATTACCATTATGCTTAATTTACCTTTTCAACAAGTATTCTTTAAATATCTGGATTTGTGGAAGAAGATATTAATAAGAGAAAGCATGTATAAATGTAGCTGAGTGACATAGTAAAAAAACAAAACACTGAAGCAACTTAACTCTAGAAATACAACGGGCCTGCCTTTTACGGGTATGTATAAAACAACTCCATACAAACCAAGTTTTGAAAAAATCTGTTTACATGATCTTAACTTATAACTTGGCCCTGTGAATAAGAGGAACCTTAGTCCTTTACAAGTCAAGAATTATTAATCCCCCCCCCCTTCAAGCTTGGATGTAAGTTTGCTTACTTAGTTTTTAAAATAAATTAATTTCAAAGCTATGTTCACGAGACTTTAATTTTACGTTTTTGTTAAAAATATTGCCATGTTTAATTATCAAGCTATTACACACTCACAAAAGTTCTTTTTTAAAGTTATAGTCTCCTACAGCTATGCATCACTATAACATTAACATATTAGACATAGAGGTGACTGTGAGTTTGCAATTTATTTTAATAGCAAATGATCTCAGCTTCAAGAATGAAAATCTCATTCCGAAATTTTCCACTGCCACTTGCAATGCTTTGGTTAAATTCACATTTTGTAATTTGACATTAGTGCTGTTTCGAAAAGTTTCAACAACAAAAATATTTATCGCAGATCTTTCTGTTTTTTTAAAGGAGCAAGATTTTTCTACATATTTTAAATGGTTGTGCAAAATTTCTAATTATTTCAGAGTTAGAGAAAAAAGTTTTCACTTAAAAACAGTGTAAGTTTAGTACTGTGACAATCGGGGTAAATTTGTTTGAAAATTAACTGTAAATTTGTAGGATAAAAGAAAATTATTTAAAAACCGTGTAAACATGAAACCGTATAAATTGAGTACCGGGCATACCGAAGAATAGCCATAAATTTGTTTGAAATGTAATTGTAAATTGTAGTATCCAATAAATAAAATTTAAAATAAAAACCCTCTAAAATAAGTTTTCATTTAAAAACAGTGTAAATTGAATACCGTGCTAATCGAGGGATAAGTGTAAATTTGTTTAAAAATTAATTGTAAATGTGTAAGATTTAACAAAACTGAAAAAAAAAAATTCATTCCAAAATCCGTATAAACACGAAACCGTGTAAATTGAGTACTGTGCATATGAAAGGTAATGTTAAATTGTATAGGACCCAATGTATAGCTGTAAATTTGTTTGAAATGTAATGTTAAATTGTATAGGACCCAATAAATAAAATTTAAAAAAACCTCTAAAATAAGTTCTCATTTAAAAACAGTGTAAACTGAGTACCGTGCAAATCGAGGGATGGGAGTAAATTTGTTTCAAAATTAATTGTAAACCATAGGATAAGGGAAAAAAAAACATTTAAAAAATCATTTTGAAACTTTATAAAAGCGAAACCGTGAAAACTGAGTACCGTGCATATTGAAGGATAGTTCTGTAAATTTCTTTGATATGTAATTGTAAATTGTAGAATCCAATAAATAAAATTTAAAAAACCTGTAAAATAAGTTTTAATTTAAAAACAGTGTAAATTGAGTACCGTGCAAATCGAGGGATATGTGTGAATTTGTCTGAAAATTAATTGTAAATGTGTAGGATTAAAAAAAGAAAAAACATGTAAAACCGTGTAAACGCGAAACCATGTAAATTGAGTAAAGTGAATATGGAAGATAGCTGTAAATTTGATTGAAATGTAATTGTAAATTGTAGGATCCCACAAATAATATTAAAAAAACTAAAGTTTTAATTTGAAAACTGCGTAAATTGAGTACCGAGCAAATACAGGGATAGCTGTAAATTTGTTTGAAAAGTAATTGTAAATATGTCTGATGTACACACACAATAAAATAAAATAAAACGTTTTCATTTAAAAAAAGTGTAAAGTGAGTGCCGTGCAAATCGAGGGACAGGTATAAATTTTTGCTCGAAACGTAATTATAAATGCATGTGTGTAGAAAAATTGCATCAGGCTAAAACTTACACAGAAGTGCAGTACAATTCCATGAAAGTACTTGAAAATTAAAGAACTGTAAAAACGCGTTACAGTGCTTGAAAATTCAAGTGCTGTAAAAATACACAACAGTGCTTGAAAAATCAGGCGCTGTAATTTTATAGCATGGTGTTGTAAATTTACATAAGTGCTCGAAAAATGAGGTGCTTTAAATTTACAACACAGTGTTGTAAATTCACATAGATGCTTGAAAAATGAAGTGTTGTAATTTTACAACACAGTGTTGTGAATATACATAGGTACTTGAAAATGATGTGCTGTAATTTTACAACACGGTGCTGTAAATTTACAGCACATGTGCTGTTGTGCCACCGTGCCATCGTGCCAACTATTTACAACACGGTGTTGTAAATTTACAACACAGTGCTTGAAAATTCAAGGTGCTTGAAATTTACAGCACATGTGTTGGCGTTATGATTACCAGCACACTGTGCTGTAATTTAGCATGGTTTTTTCTTATAGTGTACCACTAAAGACCACCGTGTACATGCGGTGTACGTGCACGTTAAATCCGTGGTTCCGAAAGTCCTCTCGGCGGTCGCTAGCAGTTTCCGAGGGGTGCCAATATTCAGAAGTCCCCCACCTTCTGATGAGGTTCCAAATTGTGGCGGGAAATTCCGGGAAGGAAGTATATGTAGCTCTAAGCGACACATTCAGTGACGCGAGCTGTCCTCTCCTGGCAAATAAATAAATCTGGCAACCATTCGGTTTATTTTTTCAGTTTTTTATTAATATCTTCTAAAATAATTCGATTTTCGAAATTTAAATCAGCTTAGCAGGTTCCTCGGAATTTTTCGAATCTGTGGGCACCTTAGTCGAAACTCAAATCCCCACGGTTTAGGAGGAGATACGCTGACAAGCTTTTGACAGCGGCGGCGACAGCGGCCTTTACTTTTTTTAGAATAGAGAGATACATACATGTGTATGTGTGTGTGTATGTATCTATGCAGTATGTGTTTCTTTCAAAATAAATAAATTCAAAGCTATTTTTATTTACACCCAAAAAGGGCATATTTTGGCTTGAGTACATTTCGTCTTCTGTATAAATATTTTCTTATATTTTGGTGCCAATAAACTCTTATTGTGGTTGGAAAAACTGGGAATGTTTGGCACAGGGAAGACTGATACATTGAGATTTTTTTCTCAACGAATGGCTCTAGCTGCGCATGAAATGTACGCGAAAGCTTGTACTATTTGCAGAAACTATTATTAGCTGGATTTAGCGCACTGATGAAATTTCAATCTGCTTTCCATTTAATTTTGAAGATTGTTAAGATATTAATGTGAATTCTTCTACAATTATTTTTTCTCATTTATAATGCACATTGTTAGGATTATTTTATTAGAGAGTTCTTCGCCGTTTCATTTTGCAATGACAGTCGAAAAAAAATAATGTAAATTTGTCAGTGTAGGGAGGAATGATACATTAATACGGAGAGGAGAAATAATGCTACTGTATATATTTGAAAATTAATTATTTTGTGAGTTGCACAAACTACTTATGTATAATTATTTGCGCAGTAAGAGGTACAGATAGTTTTAAAAAAACATTTGATTTCAATTTTTTCTTTCCTACTGATATTTAACTCATTAGAACTTAAACTTTAATTATGTATATTTAATCATCAGGCTAAACATTTTTTTAAACTAAACAAAATAACTAGTAGCATAATTTTCCCCCTTAGTTTGAAATTTGTAATCTTCCTATAAACCTATACAGGGCGTCCCAAAAGGTGGTTACGGGATTTAATTCTTTATCTATTAGAGATAAGTGGGTAGCGTAAATGGAAAAAATGTTCAAAATAAGGTCGGAAATCCGTTACGAAAAATTTTCTCTTGCTAATTCTCAAAAAGTTACACTCAAATTTTACACGACCCCCGTACAAAAAAACTTCAATTAGAAAGTTTTTATTTTTCATCCAGCAAGACCAATAGAAAAAACTGCATAACCGTATCTCTAAAAATAAATGAATTATGATGCAGAAAAAAATTGAACTTATACCATTTTTCGGGCATTTTTTATTATATAAAAAGTTATGTTCTCGGTGAAAATGGGGGGCGTATACAAATAGATAGCGGGAATTTTTAAATAAAAAAATATGATATTGCAACTTGGAATGTGTTTCGAATTAAGCATCGAGTTAAAAATATTTTTAAATTTTTTGGTAAACAACTAATTCTGAAGTTGATTTAAAATCTTATAAATTAAATACAGATTTCTCAAGGTAAACGGAAAGCTAAAGAATATGCAAATTTTGTGAGCCTTGTTACATACACATTTTTTGTTCTTATTAATGCTTTATCGTGTTACTAATACTTATGTATATTTATAAAACGTTTCATTGCAAATAAATACATTAAATTTACAATCAATAACATTTATGCAAATGCATGTAATTTTAAAATTAAATTTTTTCAAAAATGAATAAGTACCTATACGATTGCTAAATATCAATTTTATAAACCTTTTAGAGGTACCACTCATATTTAAAAAAGCAAATTTCATTAAAAATGCTAAAAATGCAAATAAAGAAAATGCAATTTACAAAGCATTCTCGAAATGTTTTCCATCAACTCCAATACATAAGATCTCTTCTAATAATGCGTCTGTAAATATTTTGGAGTTCTTCTCCAGTAATATTGTTACATGCATCGATTATCTTTTTTCTGGATGAGTTGCATTTAGCGGACGAATATTATAAACCAGTGTTCGAAGCCGATCCCAAAAATAAAATTAGATCAGATGATCTGGAGGGGGGGGGGCATTCTGTGCCTCCTTTCAAACCAATCAACTGTTTATCAAAGTTAACATTGAGTCAGTTTGTTACACTTATAGTCTTGTGTGCAGGTGCTCCATCTTGTTGAAAATACATACATTTTACATACGATAATGGTGTATTCCCCAAAATATCTGTTACTATGCCATCTGAAATAAGCTGCAGACAGTTTGAGGCTGTAAGTGTCCTTTCATAAAACACAGGACCAAACAGTTCTCCATTCCGAATTCCGCACCACACTGAGAAATTTTCCTTTGGTGGTGTATTTCTTGCACAAAATATGGTTTTGTATTATTCCAATAATGATCGTTATGAGTATTTATTAATCCATCTTCCGTACATAAACATCCATGCGTCCACGTAATATTTTTAACAAAATTCACATTTTTATCTTGTTGAATTAACAACCAAGTGCAGAATGCTAGACGTCGAGCAAAATCACATGGATGGAGTGCTTGCAGTCCATGTATACAAAATGGATGCCAATTATGTTTTTCAAGAATTCTATCAATTGATGTTCTAGGTAGTCCCAGAGTCGAGCTTGCTTTTCTAATACTTGCACGTGAGTTAGCAGCGTTATAATATCCGTTACTTCGTTTTCACCGTACAAGCTATTTCTCACAGGACCAGGTTTTGGATGAAAAGCAACCGGTAGTTCTCAATCGCCTCATCGTCCGGTAAACAAACATGCGAGAAATTTCAGGTGAATTCGGATATCGTCGTCCGAATTCTCGAGCAGTTTCTGCATTATTTCTATTGCACTTAGAATAAATCATTGTTAATTCAAGCAGCTCGTCATTTGTTAAAACAAGTAATATTTTTAAAAAAATTCTTACTTAGATCAACAAAGAAAAATTTTATTTTAGTTACTTTATATTAAATTTAATTAACTAATGCAGGGCCTTTTGTGAAGTAAAGATCGATACCGTTAATGCAGTTTGTTCATTTAATTTGTTTTGACTGTTAAAAAACTGTATTAACATCAAGTGTCATCCATTACAAGTTTTAAAAAATGTATTTGAACTTAAGTGGATGAAATAAAATATGTTATTAATCATTGGAAATTCGAACAAGATATATAAATATAGGGAGAGTGTGAACTAACACACTCTCGTGTAGTAGACATTGAAAAGCCCTTATGTAGTACTAGTTATATGTTTTTATTTTTAAAAATATTAAACTAAATATCGCTGCATAATTTTTAATGCATTATTTATTTTGATAAGTACAAGAAAAAGTTTGGTTGAGTTGTTCTGATAAGAGTTACTACTGGAAGCAAATGAGTGAACTCAAAAGAAATTGTTCGCATTTCATTATGCAGTTGTTAAAAATTGTTTTACCTTAAACATTTGAAATGGTTAAATACCACTTACAGGAAATAAAAAATCGTCTGAGTTCGTCTGTAAGAGCGTTGTTTTGAAAAATATGGTAATTTTCAACGGAACCAGGAATCCACCCTAAAAACGTAACGTAATGGCTCCAATGTAAATATTTTCATACATTCTATCTTTTATAACATGGCACAAATTTACATTTCCATTTTTGTGTATAGTTCTTTTTCACATCCTTCCATTTTCAATTAAGCATAACTCGCTCAGTTTTAAAGTTACAATTATGCGGTTTTTTCTATTAGTTTGTTGGATGGAAAATAAAAACTTTCAAATTGGGAATTGTTTCGTGCGGGGGTCGTATGAAAATTTAAAAAGTGTAGCTTTTTGTAAATGAAAGAAATAACTTTTTTCTTAACGGATTCTTATTTCCGACCTTATTTTGAACATTTTTTCAATTTACACCACCTACTTACCTCTAATAGATAAAGAATTAAAACCCGGAACCACCTTTTGGGGATACCCTGTATAATGTATCAAATGAGATTTTATGCCAATGTTTCAATAAAGAGCCAACTAATTTACCAGAAAAGAGCAGTTCCTATAATTATGGAGGCAGCAATTTAAAGAAGTCTTGTGTGGATTTTATTGTTAAGTAGCCTAAGTGCCCGGCGTTGACGGGTTAGTATGCAACGCCGATTTCCAAAAAGCTTGAATTTTCGTCAGCACTGTAAGAGTACAACGAATGGAAATTGCATATTGGTAAAGTACAGAAAGCAGAGTTTTAACCACTGTGTATCGTCAAAAGATTGCAGGTTAGACAGTAGCTAAGCGCTGAATGAAATTGTCAATGGAGAAAACATCTCATTTTCAAAATTAACGTTTTATTTTAGTGAAATGAACTTCTAAAGTCAAGAGGTCATTCATCGACTAGTGAATATTCCATCGTACTATGTAATTATGTAACTAAATTTTGTTTGATTCACTGTGGATATTTTAATATTATACCTGGAGAAAATTCTGTACAATTTTCACCAAAGCAAATAAGCATTAAAAAACAAAATTTGTTTAAATTGAATTAAGCAAGTGCAAGTACACGTGCACATCACGTACAAATCTTGTAGGTTAGATAAGAGATGTCTAAGAAACGAGTGATTTTACCGTTGGAGAAGCCCACTAATGTGATGGAGTCTCACGAAAAACGAAATTCGAAGACGGAGTTGGCGGTTACTTTTGATTGCAGGAAAACCCAAAGCGCAAATTTTAATGTAAATAGATTGTATTATGGCAAATTCAGGATGCATCAAGAATATCAGGATAAATGCTCTTTTGTCCGATGTAAAAAAAAAAAATTAAGTAGAGAGAGAAGTACTCCGGAGAGAGAAAAAAGAATGAAACAATCCGATGTTTCTAAACATTTTATTAAAATTTAAATTTTTTAAATATACTAGCTGCCAAGGCGGCCAGCTTCGCCGCCCGATACTTTACTTTTCTTTATACTCAGTACAGTGTTGACTCAATTTCTGGACTCATTTCAATGAAAATCATGTTTCTTTTTTTCAACAGTATTTGTCATTCAATTTATTTAGGTTAGGGTTGCTACACATTTTGGGTGCCATCATAAACTCCGATGTTGAAAAAGCAAAATAGCTAAAATGTGTTTTAGCTCAATGCATGGCGACATTTTTTAGATGGGCGATTAATGCGTCAAGTATTGTCAATTCAATATTTTAAAGCTGCGAAAAAGTCTGAAAGATCTTGCATTTTTGTACATCCATTATTGTTATTTTGTAATCTAGCTACTGCGTGACATATGCTTGCTCCATTTGACGTCAATGAACTATTCATTTGGATTTTCTCACCTGTTATTGTTATTGCCCTAATGTTTACATCTAACTGTTGCTGTTCGCAGCGTGGAAATATTGTCGTTTTTGATACCACATATGTTAGCGTATTATGTAAGTAGATTTGCATAATCACTTTTGTATTAATATGCAATTTCATAAATAACGAAACAATCAATGCTTTTTAGCATTTTTTCCCTTTGGCTATCAAATGTTTATACTTCTTTGAGCGACTGATTTTTCACGGAACGGAAGGTGGTCGCTCCCGAGATGTTTCACAGCTTATTTCTCCTATTTAAATTTAATTTCAATGGGTGTATTTTGAAAGAAAAAACATTAATTTTTCATCTTCGTTTTTAATAATTTGAGATCCGAACAACAGAGTCTCACGGGGTCAACTTTTAACTCTCTAAGCTGTAAAATTTAATTATAATGGATATATTTTGAAAAAATTCAATTGTCATATCTTTTTCTTAATTTTCATAATTCTGAATCAAAAAATTTCGAGTACGCTTTGTTGTTTTTGCGCATTCGGTAGCCATAGTTGCTGTGTTTTAACAAATTTTACTAAATCATTTTTATTTACAGATAAAACCTATTTCCGAGTATTTGCGCAACACTTAGGTAACTTTTCACTGGTTAACTTTAAATTTTTTTGTTGAAAATGATGTTTTCTTCTGTGGAATTCTTTTTCACTTTAAAGCATGCTTTTCCTAATAATTTCTCATTAAGTATCAATTCTTAGAACATTAGAATGGTTTCTTCATTACGAATAAGAACAGTTTAAAATTCATAATTTGAAAAACAATTATTAAAATTACAGTACAAGTACAGGGTGTGTGCAAATGATGGACGAGTTTTTTAAAAATCACATATTTGAAACTACTGCACATATTACAATAAGTGATACATGAATGTAAAGAAAAATATACCAAGTTTTTATTTTTTCACCAATGATAAAGAAATGGCAGCACATTCAAGATCGCTTGACTGAACTCCAAATATGGCGAGAATGAGAGAGTTTTTGCTTATTAGAGTATGCACCAATTTTTTCGGTGCAACTTGCATTTAAAAATCGCTACAGAAAAGAAGCATCAACATCAACAGCATTCTGCAATGGCATCATCAATTTGAGAAAACAAGTTTGCCCTTAATCAGACAGCCACCAAGATTCCTAAACCTAACACCCTGTTATTTCTTTTTGTAGTGTTACGTCAGACATTGTTTATGTACCACCTATGCCGAAAACATTACTAGAACTTAACCCATCTATGCCTGGTGTCCTTTTTTTGGGGCGGCATTTTTGCTATCAGTGGAAAACGTTATTTGTTTTTCGCCAGGGTGCAAATTGACGGGGGGGATGCCGGGGATCGTTCCCGGCTGAAGAACGTAACATCCCTGGCTAGAGAAATATTAATTGATCCCTGCCAGGAATACTATTTATCCCCTGCTGAAGAAATGTTACACTGGTGAGTGAAGATTTGGGATTGAAGTCAAGAAGTCAAAATGAAGGTGGTATGTTATCGTTTGTTACTATACTCTAAGGCGACTGTCTGAAAATTTCGTCTCTTTTCTAAGCTAAAAACTCTCAAGGGTGGCATGTACAGGTACATTGGTGTACAGGTACAGGTGTACAGGTACACTGTATGTAGCTTGTGTAGCTGTGATTCCATAGAACAAACAATCTATGATTTTTGTTTGAATATAAGTCAGTTCCCACACGTGTCGGCGACTGCATTTTTCAAGTAATATCATGTGAGTGAAGCATTTGCACCTTCCCTCCTTTTTCTTTTTAAGTGTCCCCCCTGGAAAATGTTTTCTTTCAAATGTCCCCCCCTGGAGAAAATGTTCAGTTCGCACCCTGGTTTTTCCTACCCTTTGTTCACGACTATTAAACCTCAACTCCATAAAATATTTTAACACGTTTTAGTAGGATGTTGACAGTTCAAATTTTATACATAATGGTTTTAAAAGAAACCATTCCTTGTTCAATTTGAAATCAGAAATTTATCTATTACTGTTGGTCTTAGCAAAAATCGAAGAAAGTCTCAAAAATATCTGGGCACAAATGGATTACAGAACTCATTTGTGTAGAATTAGGAACCATTGATAGAGTGGTGCTACAAAATACATGGTGCGAACTGGTTTGCAGATTGGGCGTATGCCGTGTAACAAGAGGGTCACACATAGAACATTTGAAACAAAACAAAACAAACAAAAAAACTGGTTTGTTTTTCTTTACATTCATGTGTTGTAATATAAGCAGTAGTAGTTTCTAAAGTACGATTTCTTAAAATCGGGTCCATCATTTGTACTTACCATGTATTTTTTTTTAATCATGAAAAATACCAAAATTTTCTAGACCTGACAGTGTGGTGAGGTTCGAACTGAAATTGCCTCGTTTTACCTCTTGAATTTACATGCTCCCTTAGTATAAAAATAAATCCTTAACTTACCAAATAAACTGTACGCTGCCTCTTGGATGAAAAACATCGTGAAAACAAATGCAGCCCTTCAATTCCTTTTTATTATCACAAACGTCAGATGAAATTCAAACTTATCACTTTAATAAATGAAAACTGATTGAACGTCGTGAGCTCAATTGTTGTCATTCAGTGATGAATTATCGAGAGAGTCAAATCTGCAATGGGGGAAAAAAACGCAGAAATTACACTGTAATTGCTTCTGACGCATCTCTGAAAGTTCAGATAATTTTACTTTGACTGACCTTCAAGGATAAAATTTCCTCTATGCAGCATGCGATTTATTTACGTTTTTTTTTTTTTTTTTGTCATTGTTACGCTTTAACAATATGAAACACTTTTTGTTGTTTATCTAGTATTTCAGTCAAGTCTAATTATTCCTATTTGTTAGGAAAGGGACATGCATCATCTACATATCACGCTACAACTGCACAGCTTACTGTTCTGTTACGTCAGACACAGTAAGTTTACATGTTGTTTCTGTGATAGCATGATGTGATAGACTTATCTTTTTCGGTGACGAAATTAGAAACACGCGCATTTGTTTAGAGTTTGAACTTCACGCATGGTTTAATTTTGCTCCCAACAAAGCGATAGTGTCCCAATATTTCAGTATTGGCATCACGGGGGAAAATGTTTTGTTGAATTTAATAAAATTTTACTGGTTCAACAAAAATTTGGTTGGTTCTATTTTAACCGTATATGTTCGTTCTCATAATATTTTTGCTAAATTCACATATTTCGTTGAAGTAGCGAAAATTTGGTTGATTCAGCTAAATTTTCGGTTGAAATAACGCCAACCAATTTTTTGTTGAATCAACCAAATCATTTTTCCTTGCAGAGGTGCACTGGACTGGGAATACTTTCAGAATAAAGCTTACGTTTCCTTAGTATTGACAGCAAACATGAAGCGAGAATACTCTTGCATTAAGTCAAAATATTATTGTTATTATTTAATTCATGTATTCAAGTTTATTATTTTACTTTCCAAACATTTACCATGTAAGAAACGTATTCTAAAATCATGAAAATTTTTGAGATTTTGATATACGTACACGTTTTGAGGAATTTTGAATTCATTTATGTTATTTTTACGGAGCGGCGATGTAATAGTATGTGTGTGAGTGAGCTCCTAAACGGTAGCTCCATAACAAAAAGTGCTTCATATTGTTAAAGCGTAACAATGACAAAAAAAAAAAAAAACGTAAATAAATGGTAGCTCCTAAACGGTAGCTCCTAAACGGTACATTCGATTGATCACAAATATGGTATTACATTATAGAGCACTCTCGCACGATTTTGCTGTGTATAGGACTGAGTGTATTTTAGTGTGTGGAGCTTTTTTACAGGGCAACAAAAGAGAATTCTTTTAAATTATCGCCTATAAACGGAAATTCTTGAAAGTGCGCTAACGTCTAATAAACGATGCATGTGATTGAGCGCAAATTGGGTGTATATTATATGTCACAATCACTTACTTGCACAGAGTTCAGTGTATGCGGAGCTGATAGTTCACGGGATTGCAAAAAATAATTCTGATGCATTACGGACTAAATTATTTAAAGTGCGTTGGTGTCAAACCTTACAACGCCTTTAGGAATGGACGGGAGAAATCTCGCATTGTCTCGCGTTCTCGACTCGCATTGCAAGACGGAACAGGCGATTTTTTTGCGAGACGAGAAAGGAAATATTTTGCGAGACGAGACAGTCTTGTCTCGTGCGTCGAGAATTTCTCGTCTCGCATAAATATACGATACGAATTACTTTACAATCAGAATTGCAGTGCTGTATTCGAGGAGGTATGCCATCCTGAGAAGGGAGAGTACACTTTGCTTGAAGCCTTTACCCTTTAACTTGCGTCTCCTTTGTTATCTTTCCTGGTATACTATCCCCAGACAGCACAGCAAATTTTCATCAAACTTGCAGTAAGCTTGATTTATCAAGTCAATAAACTTGAATTAAGCTTGAAAATTTCAAGCGTGTAAGCTTAATGCCAGCTTGAATCAAGTGTTCAAGTTAACTCTTGCCCAACCTGCATAAGGCTTGACATAGCAAGCTTAATTCTAACTTAAAAAATTTCCTAAATACATGAGGCGCCGGTCGGCGAACTCGCCCCATATATTTTATTTTTCCACGCATTTTCCCCTCTACGCTGAAACCTCAGGTTATTTTAATCTGTTTCCGTCTGGCGTCCGCGACTGGGATCGATCTCGGGACCTAAGGTGTGGGAAGCCAACATCCTAACTACTATGCCAATCTGACTCGAGGTGACATGACTAAAGTTTGAAGGGACTGTTATGGTTGTCACGCCGTTTCTTGGCGAGATTGATCAGTATCGGCCGATGCCGATCTGCCTCTTTTATTTTTCCACGGGATGAATCAAAATTAGAATAATGTTATGTGTGATTTATAGACTCTACTAATAGGGAAATAATCATAATTAAAAGCAGCACAGGTTTTAAAACTTTAATATCGCAACACTCATGTTGGGCAATATTGGCCAAAATCGAGACAAACGACTGATTTTGAAATCCATTTTGTAGTATATTTGTATTTTATTTTGAAGAATTTCAATATTTGGAAATATAGAATCTTTTTTTTTAATTCTATGGTCAAGTACATTTATGATTGATGATAAATAATTTGTTATGTGAGTGTGGCTTTCCAAATCAAGCACTAATCAAGTTGTATTCAAGCTTGACAGTTCAAATGACTTAAATTCGGCGGGAAAATATTTGCTGACTCATTTTTTTGTAATCTCCAAGCTTGCTGAAAGCTTAAAATGAATTGAACTGTCAAGCTTGTATTAATACGTCAAAGAAATGTCAAGCTTGATTTAAGCTTGTGTGCTGTGAGTCGGAACTCTACAATACACACAAACACGTAACACTTAAAATTAGGCCAGCACGTGGGATATACAAAACACACAAAGGAGAGGATAGAGACTGGGAAAAAGAAAGAAAACAGAGAAGAGTAGAAGACAGATAAATAATAACTAAGCAGATGAAAGGCGGTACGGTTTGTCCAAAGCCTGACCACATTTAGATGGGGCCCATTGACTTGCGAGTCGAGGCGAGACAGAGGTTTACTATTGCGAGACGAGACGAGACAGCCCTGTTTCTGGTCTCGCGTCCATCCCTACTTACCTTACAGCGAGCGGCCTATACACTCATCTTATTTGAAGTGCACCAGCGCTTGAACACTACATCCTATTAAGTTGAATGAAATTTATTCAAGCGTTTGGCAAGGATCAAGTCGAGTGGAGTCACTCTAGATTTTTTTTTTCTTCCTAAGCATACTGTCGCTTTTTTGTAATCGTTGAGAGCCGTACAAATGAGACACTACTCTAATGTATAACCACAATTCCTTTATACCACAGGTGGATCAGTTTTGCACCATCAGATGGGACATTTTGACATCCTCTCAAAAAGATAAATAAAACATTCGGGTAGCTTCATCAGTTGAAACTACCGAATGTTGAAACTATCGAATCTATATTAAAGTAGGCTAACTTATTGTTTGGTTATTTATAAGACGCCCTTTAAAAGATTAATATAATAAACACTTTTAATTTAATGTGCACAGAATGTTTATTAACACGATACATTATGCTTTACCAAGTGTACGTGTGAGGGGGGTATTAAAAATTGTAATCTCGAAGAGCTGCTTAGAATCGCGCAGATTGCGAATATCACGTATATTGTTTGGCACAGCATACAGTGGCGGCCCGTGGTCAAAACTGTTAGTGCAGCCCGAAGCATATGAGCCCCCCCCCCTCCTCCGGACAGGAATGGAAAATCTTTGTTATTGAATTCGAAAGCTGGCGGATTAAGCCCTCACCGAGGAAAAAAAAAAGAAATTACATAAAAAAGTAAGAGACAGCATATCAATCTTAATTGTGGCATTTTTTTATCTATGTCGTCACGTTTTTATAATATCGTAAAAGAAATCCAAGTTAGGAAGCCCAATTCACGTAGGTTATTTCCCCTAGTTAGTTTATTAACAGATTAATAACCTTCAACAGCATTTTTTTTTCCTTTACATAGGACCGTTATGGAGGAACTTAATCCAGCGTTTAAAATTTTCGAGGATAATTCGCATGGCAATAACATTTATGACTTGAAATGTTTTCGTGAAAAATGAATTATGTATAGTATATATGAACAGTTTCTATGATTAGGTTTTATCTATAATAAAATTATTAGTAGTAAAAAAAAATTTAAATAACTACAATACATTTTTTTTCCTGAGTGAATGAGTTAGTGTATCATAACAAACGCTTACCTCTCATATTTCTATCCTTCGTATGCATGCTTTTTACATTTGCCATCCTTTGTAGTTAATCCAAAAAATATCTTCTACTAGAATGTCAACGATGACTGGTATGAATGTTGTTAAAAACTGCTATGTAAATAGGAAAACAGGCTTCCCAAAAAGAAGGCAAATAACAGAAATCCATCACTGCCAGCTGTCTTTGAATATTTAGTTTGAAGGACACTCAGACTTGAGCGGAACACTTCAGATGAGATGCTGGTCATGTGATCATTTTCCAAAATGTAAGAGAGAAAAAGAAAAGGGATATCCGTATATTCAAATGGAAATACAGATTAGCGCGAGGACCTTGTTTACATTACAAATGTGGTTTTTCCCCCCTTCTTAACTGCATTCAATTTTTTAAATCCAGCTTAGCGATATCTATTATACGGTATTTAAAAGCGCTTCACCTAAATATCATCGAAGTACTGTATTTCAATTTCAAATGAAATAAATTCAGAAGAAGTGCATGGAAAATATTTATTATTTAATTGGCACACAAGAAAGTGTGGTGTCCATATGAAGTGGTTGTGTATTTTTTTTTTTTTTTTGGGGGGGGGGATAAGGGTTAGCATAAAATTTTTATACAACATCGAATTTTTAATGGTGAATTTGAGAAATAAATAACTATTACTTCCTTTTTCAAATATCAGCCACTTGCAATCATAACAAGTATTTTCTTCAAAGCATTGCCTCTAAATTTCAAAATTTGAGCTTAAAAATAGATTTTTTTTCCAAATACATTAATCACCTTAAGTTGTTTTGTTTTTCAAGAGGACTAAATACACTGTTTAACCTGACTTTCGTTACAAACTTATCTTCTGAACCATCAATAAAATATTTCACTCTGAAAACGTGTGAAGAATTTAGCAAATGCAAAGCTCTAAAATAATGAAAACAAAGAGGCGATGATATCATTTTTTGAAAATCGATATTTTATGTGTAAAACACACACACACACACAAAACTTCTGGGAATTGCACGATTGATCAAAACTACTCAGAATTACTAAGAGTGCATTGTCGCACACTTTCTTTTTATGCACTAATAACTAAGCATATGCACTAATAACTAAGCATATGCACTAATAAAAAAAGGGGGGGGGAACTAGAGAAATTTCTTACCATGGCTTACATGTTAACTATTTTTTCAGGAAGTATGAACAATTAAAACTGGTTATAACGAGTTCACTTTATCTTGAATCATTAAGTTTTTGAAAAACAAGGACATTATTTACAAAACCTAATTAGGAACCTAATGTTTTTTTTTTCATTATTAGACCATGAAGAAATGTTCGTGATCCTGTATTGCGATTAAAACTTAGATAAGAAACTTTGTAACAGGGCCGTAACCAGAGGGGAGGGCTACGGAGGCTCAGCCCTACCTAGCAGCATCCCAGCCCCACTAAGATTTTCAAGGAGTTTTGTAAATTTTCTGATAAATACGAACATATAGCCGAATTACTAAGTTGGACAAGAACCTATAACTTCCGCTCTTCCTTTAAGCTGCTTACAGTTTAATTTGAAACCTGGGGCAGAGTTTCTAATGGGGGAGATAAAAACTTAAAACTGCCGCCACGCTTGTCCCTGTTCCTTACACTTTAATTTGCAAGTGAACTGAGAGTGAATCTCAGTGAAAAAAAATTTTAATAGAATGGATGGCAAATATTTTTAAAACACGCATTTTGTGAAGCAAATACTCTAGGAAACGATGTATAAATTGAAAAAAATCCCCCCCACACTACTAATATCTGCATATTTAATTAGCCCTCCGAACAAGATTCAAAGCCATAGGTAGCAGGTCGTCTTGGTTACGACCCTGCTTTGTAAATAGCATTCATTTATACAAAATATAACTTGTGATTATTGTGAATTGATACCATGTTGTCTAAGTATACCTTAATCTTCCTAGAAATTTTTACCATGAGTTTTGTTTCTCTGTTGCTGAAAACCGCTTTGTTCTCAGGTTCGTAGATTAAAAGTCCGGTGTATATGGAAAGTCCTAGTAAACAGTTCAATTGGTAAGACGAAACACTAATTTTATTAGTTCTAGAAATTCTACGAACAATCTTCAGTACACAATTCACAGAAATTAAACTATAACTCGATTTTTAGCAGACAGCTAATCAGTTTTTTTTTTTTTCCAGATGCTGTATTTTGCATACAATAAAATTTTTCCACAGGCTAAAGACTCTTTAGAATACTCCAGACTCTTTAATTGCTGCACAAAATGCAGCAATGAAGAATTCACAAACAGCTTTTGAAACAAGCTTCGAAAAACAAACGAAAGAAAGTCTTCTATGGTGGTACATAACTGCTGTTATTGGGGGTGCTGCTTAAAAGAAATAAATAAAAATAACCGATGGCTTTTTAATGTTGTGTAAAAAGCAAAAGTAGGTAAATGTGGGGGAGAATTCTGTACTATAAAAAGAAAAAAAATTCGCCATTTTTTTTTTATTTTAATACATTATGATATGCATAAAAGAAACGTACTTAAAATTTGTATTATTTGTCGCACAATGTTTTATAAATTCTGGTCAGAAGCGAAAAAGTAACATTGAGTAAATCATTTATTACTTCACAATAGTTAAAGCTAATATTTTTATATAGGTAACTGCATAAAGTTTTATATGTAAACTTAAAATAGTATGAGCAAGTTTTCAAAATCATTCATTTCTCCGAAACAGTAAACAAATCATACCCTATTGTTATTTTTGCTGCTGCTGTTGTCAAGGCAAATCATACTAGGGCTATCTGTAAAAAGGAGGGGAAAGAGTGATATGTTAAATTTTAGCTCTAAATACTAAACGTGATAAAATTGCAATCTATTTCTCATGTCCTGATTACTGCTAAGATAGCTAGGCTGAGCTGAGAGCAACTTAATTTTGCGTCAACCTTTAAAAAAGGATATTTTCCTTTCAATTAAGTGTAATTTTCACATTTAGAAACAGAGCAATTTTAAATATGAACAATTTCAAATGCCAAATGTCGAGGGCAAAAAAAAAAAAAAAACGCAAGGCCTCAGCGGCAAACTGTTTTAACTAGGCACTAAATTGCTTTCACAATCTGCTGAATCATTAGAGTAACGCAATTCAGCTGGAGACGGAAACTGTGAATTCCTTAGTGCTTCTCACCATTATTTCTGTCTACGTCAAAGCGAATTTCCTCGGACTTCGTGCAGGCACGCGGTCTGCCAGTTTCGTTTCCTGGGAAGCAAATAATTAGAGAATAAGTCAGATCGGTTTCTAGTAAGTATCCTTGGGGAGGGGAAAATATGCATGACATCACATATATTCGTTAAAATAAAAACATTTAAAATAAACATTGAATTTTAAATTTATTTTGAAATTAGCAGAATTTGAAATTATAACTTTCATCGGGCTAAAACCGATTTCATGCGATTTACTTACTTCTATTCCTTTATTTTCGAAATAGGCATTCAGGGCAGGTCCTCACTAACGCACGGGCACCTGAGCCCTTGCTTTGGTCCCTGCATGCAGATAAGAGATCAAACATTTTTGGACTAAATGTACAAGGCACAAAATTTATATATGGGGTCTATATATGAGGACTCAAAATTTGAAAAGTGCCCTGAGCACATGTTATACTCAGGCCCGAATTCAGGGTAGACTCTGAGAATAGGGTAGCAGCAGAAATTCTTAACTTAGAAGAAAATCTCCTCCCATTATATATTAATGTTTTTTGTTGTAAACGTAATCTCATTTAATATCAGAATAAGTACACGAATCATTATTATTACTGTTATGCTCACAAATGTTATTACACATTGTGAAAATTTAAAATAAAAATTTGAAATATGATCTGTAACGTGGGGCTTTGTTTCTGAACTGCAAGTATATGTGATAGAGCGTGACATGTGACAAGGAAGGAGGAAGTGGATATTCAAGTGTGTCACTTTGTGACAAAGAGGGAGGAGGGAGGTCAAGAATGTTTGAAAAAAGCATGACATCATTTATGGGCTGGCTCTTATAACTACTGAAAGTCTTTTCAAAGAAAAAGTTACAGCTTTACAAACCTGCAATACCTAACAACATCCAACTCTCGTAAAACATTTCCAAAATCACTATCAAATAGTAAGTTCACTAGAACAATATACTAATCATATAAAAAAAAACTTATTTGGTGCTGCCATCTGTACGTTTTAGCATAAATGAAAAGCAATGTCAGTAGAGTAACTTGATCTATTCGATTAGCTTTGGCTTTCAAACAAGCATGTCAAGTCAAAACAGAAACCGTCTACTTAGAGGGGCGGATCGCCCTAAAAATTACATGATTGTGTTTCAGATTGAAAACTGAACAAAAAAAGTGGAATTTTTCTAGGATGAAGGCTGTTTAATTACATTTTATTCGGCTAAAATTGGCTTTTGAAAATTAGTAGTAGGGGCCGGTACCATTTTACGATCATACTCAATAGATTCATCTTGAAAAAAGACTGATTATGACCTTGATTCTCGTGAGGCGTGAATATTAGAATAGCAATGAAATTCTCTTTCATTTTATGACTTCGACTCAATGCAACCCAAAGCCCTAAGGAGGCCCCATCCTAGGACGTGACACTGGTCACAGAAAGGGAATCCTCTGCGTTCCGTGATGATGAGGACGTGTAAGTCAAACCTAGGTTCAAGATTAAAAATTAATAATGGCGCACATTATTTAATAAGATGCTGCTCTACACTTATCGCTCCCCACATCCCTCCCATCATCTGAAACTTTTCTGAATCAGGCACTGATGAACGTTAATAACGGACTATTGTCATTGACATCAAATCTGTGCCACAGCAAGCTCTCTCATTCGGGTGATTTAAGCGGACCTACCACCTTTTAAGTGGCAAAAATCAATAGCAACATGGATTTCACATTTTTTGCTTTAAATGTGGTTCAACACATATAGCATAGCTTAGCAAAATTTTGAAATAATTTGATCAGAATAAATATGGTAAAAAGGGAGTTTAAAAATTTTAACTGCAGTAATGGCCCTTTAAATGCCACACCTTTAAACGGCGTTTTCTGTTAAAATTTTTTCACAAAATCGTACTACTAAAAATGATCAAGATCGTTATGGCACTTCAAATTTTTGTGTGTATGTGTCTGTGTTCGGTATGATTTCCTTGATAAAATTAGTTATGGATTTTGCTTATCTTGTGAATGTAAAGTATCGAAAAATGAAAGAGTAACAAAAAGCATACTTTTCTACAATTTTCCGTGAATGTAAACACCTTTTTTTTTTTTCTTTTTTTTTTCTCTCATGAACAAATTCATTACTGACAATCCAGCAAAATCCATCCCTAAAGTTGTAAATTGTGATATTATTACAATAAAAGTTTTAGTTGGCGATTTTAAGATGGATTTCTATTCCAAAGATGTGTTTTATGGAACAAAGGAGAAAAATACGGCACACTCGTGAATAATGTTACACTTTCCAAATGAAAGGAATAAGGAAAGAAAATAGGGAAGGCACATGGATTATGATAAGCTTTTAATCGATAGCACTTTAGTGCGTATTTAAAATCAGAAAGTGTTTCAATTTTTTTTTCTGCGCTTTAAAAGTACTCCACGTCGAAACAAATGCTTGTGCACTTCGAACTTATTGAGTGTAAAGCATATGTACCGATAAATAATAACAAAATGCTTTGTATAATAGAACACCTAAAATGTTACTTATCAGCAAAATGGTCATTTCTGCCGGTACAGAAGGTCCAGCGTTCCTCAGTTGCAAAAAAAAATGTTCAAGTATCAAGTCCACAAGAGCAGAAAGCCTAAAACTGAAATAAACAAAAGCCGTTGCCATTCGGAAGAAGGAAAAATAATTAGAAAACAGAAACCACGAAGTTAAGACTTTCCAGAAACAAAAACCTTCGAAGACCAGTTTTTTTTTTTTTTTTTTTTTTTTTTTTTTTTTTTGGTGTGTGTGTGTGTGTGTCCTTGTCATATTTAGCGACGTACCATAGTGTCAGAAAAATCTAAAATATTCTGCATGCTTAGTCGCGCAGGCTGTTCAAAAAATACATGACCGGGAAAAGAAAAAGTGAATAGGTTGAAGTTGCCGTATCCCCTGAAGAATTCTAAAATAACTTTCTATAATGCTTAAATATCGTGGGTGCTTTTCATGATAATATGGGTTATGCCGGTCACCAACCCGGCGGACAAATCTTCTGAATTTATTCATTGACGATTCAACAAGGATTTGAAAATTTAATCCCAGATACATACTTTAGATCAGCGGCTCCCAAACTTTTTTGTCCTGGGACCCACCTTCACCTACAAATTTTTTTTCGCGACCCACTATTACATAGCGATGGCCAATATAGGCTATCAAGCATTATCCCAGTACTAAGCCCCGAATTACTGACCATTTTATTAGAGGGGCGGCTAGTGTTACCCCCTATGAAGGGACGGTCGTTAACATTCATGCCCAAGCCTTGATTCGAACCCGCACCCAAGGCGTGGTAGAAAGGTTCTTATGCCACTACACCAACAGGGCGGCCTATATCAAATAGTATAGTTTACTATAAAATACTATGTTTTAATTTTCCCTGCCCTTTTCGCGACCCTTAGTTTGGGAACCACTGCTTTAGATGATAAAAGCACTTATAATGAACAAGAAAGATAAATCATGCAAAACGCACCGATTATAAAACCCTCTCCAACAGCAAAAAAGATTTTTTTTTTTCCCCCGCCAAAGTTGGCAATGTACTGAACTTCAATCTGGTGAAATTTTAGCTTACTGGTTAAGGGAGAGCGACACGCTATCTACCCGAGGGGCATACCTTGGGATCTTTTTAAGGGTTACCGACACTTATTCATGTTACATCTAGAGAAAATCGCCCAAAATTTTAGATCGTTAGATCGATAGCCACGGAGTAGGCTAAAACCCAAGACCTTCACACTTCAAGAAGATTTTAGAGGTAATCGTAAAGGCAGCTGTGTATCACTACTAATTTAATTTAACGAGATCCTCTAGAAGAATTTTAAATTTTGTTTCCATCTTTTAACTGAAGAGTACACCTTCATAAACGCTTATATACACCCTTTTGCAAATTAATTGAAACAAAGTATTTTTTTCCTTGCTTTTTAAAATCATCCATATTATTCTTCAACAATCATACTAAAGTACGTTTGAATATGTGTGGGATGAATAAATCCTTCGCCTATCAACAATTTCCACCAATCAGAGGGGGTTTGAGAGCGCATGCGCAGGAACTTTCGTAGATAGTCTAGCTCCAGCTATGATCACATCAGTTGAGAGTTCACTGTCGTCAGAGATCAGAGATGGATATGACACCGCGAAAGCGTACAAAGATCGTTACTCTGTTCGAACATACTCCAAAGACTTATAGAGATATTTCAAAGACAGTTGGCGTTAGTATTGCAACAGTGAGCCGTATCATAAAACAAAATAAAGAAACAGGATCCATATCTCCAAAGTGAAGAGGAAAATGTGGCCGAAAAAAGAAAACAACGCCAAGAGATGAGTCGTTTCTTCTTACACAAAGTAAAAAATGCCCTCGAAAGACTAGTGCTACACTTAATAGAGATTTAAAAGAGCATGGAATGAATATTAGCTCATATACTGTTCGGAGGCGTCTTCTTGCAGCCGGTCGACCAGCCTATCGGCCTGTGAAGAAACAGCTTCTGACCCAACCATTGAAGAGAAAGCACTACTTGTGGGCTTTAAAATATAAGAATTGGACAATTGAAAATTGGAAGAAAGTACTATTTAGCGACGAAAGCCACTTTTTTGTCCAAGGCCAGCGAACTCAACATGTGCCGCGATTGCCCAGCGAAAGAATTCGGGATTGCCATATAAACCAATTTTTTAAACATCCTCAAGATGTTTTAGGGTTGTTTTGGTTACAGTAGAGTTGGTTCTTTGCAGCCTGTTGACGGTATCATGCGTTCTGAACAATATATTACTATTTTGAATAGCAAGGTTATTCCAGAGTTGAAGAAACGATACCCTGATGGAACAGGGATTTTTCAGCAGGATTTAGTTCCGTGCCATACATCCAAAAAGGTCAAGAAATTCATGTCTGAGAAACAAATTGAGATATTGGAATGGCCTGGGAACTCTCCTGACATCAACCCAATAGAGAATCTCTGGGCTATATGCAAGAATCGCCTATTAAATATGGAATGTACAACTATGGAGAAGCTAATCATGGCGCTAATTCATGTCTGGTACAAGGAAACAAATATTACAAATGATTGTAAAAAATTGGTGGCATCTATGCCGAATCGTGTCCAAATGCTAATAAAGAGTCGAGGAGATCATATTATGTACTAAAAATGTTTTATTTTACATAAATTTAAATAAGATAGCATTTTTTCTTAGTTTCCTCAAATTTTTGAGTTTGTTTCCATTAATTTGCACAAGGGTGTACTTATCGGATTGTGCTTGAAGAAGATTAATGTCTCTACACTGCCATATACAGAAATGTATTGAATTCTTTTGAGTTCTCCTGCAGAAGAACTACGAATATAAACTCGTACAGACACTATTTTCGATCGAGATCATTACTTTGTGATCCCTAATAATATATGTGAATTTTGTTTTGTCTGAAATAGACAAATAGTGTAAAATATGCTTTAAAGAATGATTAACCATAGAGCATAATGTATTGGAATTCATTTCGGTGCTCCTGTAAAATAACTATAGATGTTTCATACACTTTTTTCGGTTGGGTACTGATAATAGGTTCTGTATATGAGAATAACATACATAAATTTTGTAGTAATCGATGTATATGTAGAGCAGCTAGAGCGTGGACGGACAGATTAACAAAAATCATAAACACCTTAGTCTTGTGTGAGGGTGTTAAAAATATGCAACATAACTGTTTCGCACGGACGCGGACAGCGAGGATTTTAACTTTTAAGGTTTAGCAGTCTAATATTTCACGCGCTAAAATCACAGGGGGAGGGTGATCACAGGGTTGAAAATATGGCACAATATAGGATGCTTGTAGATACGGGTCAAAACCTCAAAATATGGGACGGTAGGTCACTTTATCTAACTGTCAAGCATATGGACAGACTAGAAAATGGAGGCAATATTGCATTGTCATCCAGTTCTGAACTATGTTTAAACTTTTAAGTCTCCCCAGCCCAATTTCAAATGCTGTTCTGAAATATTCTTCTTTATAACAAAATTTTATGAAAAATAAAACAAATTTCATAGACGGAGGCCCTCAAATTCAGGGCCCGGGGTCCCTGTTGGTCATAATCAGGCCCTGTTTAGCACCGCAAAATATTTCCTGCGATTCAGAAACGTGTCCCGTTTAAAAATGCAATTGAAAATAATGCTAGATAATTCATTGTTGAAAAAACAGCAGTCAATTCTTTTTCTAGCAACGTAATATAAAATATGGAATTATTTCGTGCGTGGCGTATATTTTGCTTGTGAATCTAATTCTGATTGAGCTTCGAAAGGGACTTTAAACTCGTTACATAAAAATGACGCAGATTTCATATGCGAAAACTCAGTTATTTTAAATTAATTTTATTTATTTTTTTCAACTGGCAATTTTATTCATTGTTACTGTTTCCAAGACAACCATAGGCGAAGATATCATACCGAAATTTTTAAGCAGCTGTTATTGAATTGAAAATCCTTTACTTAAAAATTCGTAAAAATTCTCCTAATTTATATTTTCTTCTCGTTTTTCTTTTAAAAGAGGGCGAAATGTATGACTTTCATTTGACAAAAAATCAAAAAGTTATGACGGATAGAACCAAGATGCAACAGTTTTAAAATTATTTTACGAAAATCATCGTCGAAATTAGTTTTCTGTAAAAAATTACCAAAAATCTGCAAATTGTTACATAGTCAGAACAAACTGTTTTCGAAAGAATTTTTTTTCCTTTATCCAATGATGCAAACGTCGCTTTACTGCGAGTGCAATTACAGGCGTTATTACGTATTATGCAAGAAAAATCACTAAAAATCGAACAAAACATAAAATAAAACATTTTCTAATTCGAATTCCGAAAAAATCGCTCCGAGGCGTGTTAGGATGTGTCCTAGTGAAGCCGTTTGCAAAATTCTGTAGGTCTGCGACCAACTGTCTCGGCGCAATGCGATCGAGAGACGTGCGCAAGAAGATCGGTGGTCACAAACCTACATACATATCCAGTTACATACAATGTTACTCTCGGATTTTATTATACTAGTTGTCTGCCAGTGGTCGAAATTCGACCATAAAGCATTAATTTTTTTTAATTTGAGTGTGAATAAATTTCTTCTGTCAAATAATATGTCTCACCATTCCATATACACTGGAACCTACTAAAGTGACCACCTTGACTAAGAGACTATCTGTCTTTAGTGACCACTTTTGTACAATTTCACTTTACAACCACCACACTTTTCTGTGAAGACGGTGTTTTTGTAAAAACTCTATTATATTTTGCTAAATGCAAAGGAAGCTCCAGAGAGTGGGTCATAGGGTCATCTCCCTCTACCGACCTTGGATTTCACACATTCAGTTTGCCTTTTGAACAATTTAAGCTAATCTAAAAAGTCTAATGGTCCCCTCCGAAAATTGAGGATGAACCTGTCCTAGGCTAAAGGCCCATTATGTTTGGAGTTATAAAATCTTAAAAAGTCGAATGATTCAATTCTACTTGCTGAGGCGTAAAACTGATGCAGGTATATTTGGAAATTGAGTTTTTTGAAAAGATATGGTAAAATAGTACCAGAATATCTTGTAAGTGGAATTAAAATTCTTTTATTGCCTGCGGTTCCAGTTCAAACTTCGCAATCAATAGGATTACGATATATAAACTTGATGCACATTCCTGTTCCATTGACTAATGCTTCCTTTGTATTTAAGTTTCTTATTAGTATAACGATGCAATTTACTAACTTATGTGGTGACAAACTATGGTATTTTTCTGTCAGCCAGGTGCAAATCCCGCCAACTGTTTTTTTCTGGGAAACGTTTAAAGACTACTTCTGAAACATTGTCTTTCCCCCCAAAAAAGGCGGTATTTCTCCAATAATATTTTTGGAGAAAATTTGCTTTGGCATACTGCCTGGCGGGAGATTATGAAGAAATTGTCGAATTGGCGCTTTTCTGTGTAGCGTCTCTTGGATAGCGACCTGCCCTGCTCGGTTCGTTTTTCCCTTGAAAAAGGAATAGTAAATATTATTCTCTCCTCCAAGGTTTATCCACAGCTTTAAAACATAGAATTTACAACACTTCGCGCACTTATCGCTGTCTAAAAGAAAGTCGCCAAGCACATTGCTAAAGCATATTTTAGGTCATTGCCGTATCACAAACTGGGTAATAATTCCACGTATTGCAAATTTTGTTGTAATACTATAACAGTATAGTACTGCTGAAACTAAGTGCTGTTATTTCAAAATTGACACAACAGTGGAACCATCGCCGGACTTGGCGCGAAATACGCATGCCAAATTACTTCTCTAATTTTTTACGGTGCATTAGCATACTACTCAAAAATTTTAACATTCGCACAAACAACTCCATACGAACTTTAACTGCGCCGAATTTCACGGACATCCATTCGTGCAGTGCGGTGCAAAAGGGACACAAAGGTTTTGCGTAGCGTATTTATATATACATAGAAGATAAGATGTAAGCCTCTTCTTTGATCATTTTAAACAGAATTATTTTAAACTAGTTGTCTGCCAGTGTTCGAAATTCGACTATAAATCATTAATTTTTTTTTTTTTTATTTGAGCGTGACTAAAGTTCTTCTGTCAAAGAGTATGTCTCAAGATTGCATATATAGCGGAATCTACTAAAGTGACCACTTTGGCTAAGGACATCTGTCTAGAGTGATAACTTTTGTACAATTTTTCTTTACAACCACCACACTTTTCTGTGAAGACGGTGTTTTTGTAAGAACTATCATAATTTGCTAAATGCAAAGGCAGCTCCAGCGAGTGGGTCATAGGGGTCATCTCCCTCTAGCGACCTTGGATTTCACACTTCCCGTACGATTTCACACATTCAAGTTAATTCTTTTATTGCCTGCGGTTCCAGTTCAAACTTCTCAATCACTAACATTACGATATATAAACTTGATGCGCATTCCTATTCCATTGACTAATGCTTCCTTTTTAAGTTTCTGATTAGTATAAGGATGCAATTAACTTTCAGTGCTAACTTATGTAATGGGAAACTATGGTATTTTTCTGTTAGCCGGGCACAAATACCGCCGTTCGTTCAGGGAAACGTTTGAAGACTACTTCTGAAACACTGTCGTTCCCCAAGACAAAGCCGAAAATTTTAAGCCGTATACATATACAATATAGTATTTATATACAGAATTCACTATATACAAAAATATCAATATGCTAAAAAGAAATTTGTATATTTATTGTATACATAATGTGGAATTGGGGAAAACGTGTGGAATTAAATTAAAGTACGAAATTAAACTTTCAAAATATGCAAAGGGATGAACAACTATGTACTGGAAATCGCTTTAGATTTGTAAGCTTTGGCGCTGATCACAATTGGTTGGCAATTTTTCACTTGCTCCCGGCTAACCGAAAAAAACGCAAACCACTCATCGTCAAAGAATTCAAAAACTCTCCTGGATAGTTATTGATTTCATTGTCATCATAGTAAGTTATTTTGGTACTCACGTATAATCCCGGCGGTCATTCCCGCCAAACTATTTTTCCACCAAATGAGTTGCCAAACTGTTACCAAACGCATTCAAAACCATTAATAATTTCATATACCCGACATTTCTCTTGGCAAAAAAATTGCTCGTCTTGGTGGACCGCCGGGATAATACGTAAGTACCGTTATTTTATCGTAGCTATGGTAATATGTTCTCTGTTTATCAGATATTCGATTAAGTCAGCATTAATAAAATTTCAGTCATCATTTTTAGGTTCTATTATAACTGACTTAACGATTTACTTAACGATTTACTTAACTAACGGTACTTAACGATTATCCCGGCAGTCCGCCGCAAAATACTGAGTGCTAAATTACCTCTCTAATTTTTTACAGTGCAGTTGTATATTACACGAAAATTTTAACATTCGAACAACCACCTCCATAGGAACTTTAACTGTGCCGAATTTCGCGCTCATCTGTGCGCGCAATGTGCTTCAAAAGGGATACAGCATAATTTTTTTTAATTTGAGTGTGAATAAAGTTTTTCTGTCAAAGAAAATGTCTCACCATTCCATATACACTGGAACCTACTAAAGTGATCTCCTTCGCTAAGAGACTATCTGTCTTTAGTGACCACTTTTGTACAGTTTCATTTAACAACCACCACACTTTTCTGTGAAGACGGTGTTTTTGTAAAAACTATCATATTTTGCTAAATGCGGAGGAAGCTCCAGCGAGTGGGTCATAGGATCATCTCCCTCTACCGACCTTCGATTCCACACATTCAGTTTACATTTTGAACAATTTAAGCTAATCTAAAATGTCTTATGGCCCCCTCCGAAAATTGAGCCTGGACCTATCCTCGGCTAAAGGGCCATTATGTTTGCAGTTATAAAATCTTAAAAAGTCGAATGATTCAAGTCTACTTGCTAAGGCGTACCACTGATCATTAGGGTGGATCGAAAACAATTTTTTTTTCGAAATCTTTATCTCTTGTGGTCTCAAAAGTTGTATATTGATATGAATAAGACGTGTGTAAAATTTGAATGTTCTACGACAACGTCTTGGGGTTGCGCATCGAGCTTGAAATTTAGAAATTTTTGAAAAATATGACTTTTTTTAAAAATCGACCAAAAAAATTCTTTTCCGAATTATTAGTCTCCCGAGGTGTTAGGAGTTGAATTATGTATTAAAGAAATTGCATAATTTGCATTGTAATAAAGAATTTGCATACTTGTTAAGAACAACAAGTATGCAAAATCTGGAGGGGCTACGACAATTTCTAGGGATTGCACATCGAGCTTGAAATCTATAAATATCTGAAAATTACGTGTTTTTTGAAAAAAAAAATATGTTGAAATCAAATTTTTTTTGTTAAAAATAATTTGGTCCTTTTATAAGTTAAAAATGTTCCGAGAAGCTCAATAAATCACAAAAAATGGCTTTACGAATAGTTTGATACAATGCACACGTTATGCGGTCGTTTCGTCTTGGGTGCAGCACGCAAGCTGTGCTCTAGACAACTAGCGCCGGTTTGCCTGCCGAGTGATGGCAATGCACATGTCTCGTTCGGTTAAACCAGGCACGAGATATTTCGTTGAAACAGGAATTTAGTTTGTTTCAGATAGATGGTTCTTTCAGTTTACTCTCAAGAAAGCTAAAAAGTGGTTGCCTTGCACTGCTACGATTCTGAATAAAGTGAAACTGTTTTCAACAAGACATGGAACAAATTTGGTGTTCTCAGAAGAATTGGGAATATCGAAATAATTACCTTGTACCAAGTTACCAACCCGAGAAGTCATACTCCTACTTCTATTTTGTACCTAAGAAGAAAATTTTCTGAATAAAGGGCAGGATCCACCGGAAGAATTAACCTTAGTTGTGGCGATCAAAATACAGGAAATTTGGATCAAGGCCAGTATCCCTACTGTGTCAATCCTAGGCATTCAAGAGATAGTTAGGAAAGGTCATGAGCAGATAAATAAATCGTACGTTAATTGGAGGAGGAATTGAGGAATTGTTGAGGAATTGTTTATGAAGAAAGTGGAAAAACTCTCCCTTACTGAGCTATTGAATATCGCACTTGCAAATGTACTAACTTTTCCCGGAGCAAGTGTGGCTCAGAGCTTCACATACCTCAAGGAGCTAGATATGTGAAAATCCATGAAATTGTAAAGAAGAAAAGTTATAGAGAACGACAGAAAAGTTGAAAGGTTCGAAAGAGAAATTTCGAGATTGACGGAGAAAGAAGTGAAAGTTCCAATATCCAGTCTCCAACTTTAGTCATTGATTTAGAAAGTGAAAATAACGAAAGAGAAGTACGAGAGACTGAAGAAAACGCTGAATTCCTATCTACCGTCACTTTGGGAGACGCGTTCAAAAATGACCAAGTTAGAATAAAAATCTCAGTGCTTTCACAAGTCTGCGACACAATTTTTTTTACGGACTAGGCAGCAGCAACTCTGGTATCAACTTTATTTCACAATCTAGAAAGCGGAAGTAATGCAGATGGAGAGAAACCTTCTCAACTGATTCTCGACAGAGGAAGGTTGAGATGATTCGCAGTGAAAGAAACGGAAGAAGGCTTTAAAATTTTCTTTAGATTGTGTTTTGATAGGAGGAAGAACAAAACCACATACATAGAAAAATTTGTTGACGGCAAATTACACTCAAGTGTTTGTCCCAAAGAACAAATCTCGCTGATAATGGAACCTAGTTCAACATACTTTGGCCATATGTCACGATCTGATTTGAAGAATTTCAGTGGAAATTTGTGAGAGTTTAACACAGAATCCATTGATCTTCGGACCCTCACATGCATTGGCGGTGGTAGCGAATGATCGAATTCTGGGAAGAACAAATGCGTCATCCGAAATCTAGAAACGCAGTTTTCTAATCTAACTAAATCTCTGCAATGTTGTATTTGCCAACTTCACACCATAGCAAACAACCACTCCGAAATTTGCTGTCCATCCATCTATCAGATGATGGTTTCTTACGATCTAAATTATTACACTTGACATAGAATGTCACAGTTTGATCTGAAGTTGGGCTTTACATTATTCGTTAAAAGGCATGCTCCAAAAATTGGATGCTTGGGCTGGCGCGGGCCGGACTCGGATCGCAGGCAAATCAACGAGGTGGGTCCTGGGTAATGTAGTTACGATTGTGGTTGTACTAGGAAGAGCTTCGAACGTTACTGACTATTTTTCAATGGGACTAATTCATTAAAAATATAATTTTTGCTTATTTTTGCTGTATATTTTTGTCAAAACACGCATATTTTTCAGATATTTATCGATTTCAAACTCGGTATGCAACTCCTAGAAATTGTCACAGCCCCTTCAGATTTTGCATACGTCTTATTCATAACAATATAAAACTTGTAAAACCTTAGGAGCCTATAAGTGAAACTGTTATAATACGGATAATACTATAATAATACGGAAAAGAATTTTTTTTGGGTCGATTTTTAAAAAAAGTCATGTTTTTCAAAAATTTCTAAATTTCATGCTCGATGCGCAACCCCAAGACGTTGTCGTAGAACATTCAAATTTTACAAATGTCTTATTTATATCAATTTACAACTTTTGAGACCTCGGGAGATAACGATTTCGAAAAGAATATATTTTTCGATCCACCCTACTGACCATGTATGAAACCTTGCTGCCTCAATAAATTTGCCCTTTTTTCGAATGATTGTCCTTGAGATTTATTTACTATCATCACAAATTCAGATATATTTGAAAATTGAGTTTTTTGGAAGGATATGGTAAAATAGTACCAGAATATTTTCTAAGTGGAATTAAAATTCTTTTATTTCCTGCGGTTCCAGTTCAAACTTCGCAATCAATAGTATTAGGATGTATAAACTTGATGCGCATTCCTGTTCCATGGACTAATGCTTCCTTTGTATTAAAAACTTTAAGTTTCTTATTAGTATAATGATGCAATTTACTAACTTATGTGGTGGCCAATTCTGTTATTTTTTTTTTAGCCAGGTGCAAATCCCGCCAACTGTTTTTTCTGGGAAACGTTTAAAGACTACTTCTGAAACATTGTCTTTTCCCCCAAAAAAATGCAGAACTTTTAATCCGTATACAAAATAGTATTCAGATACAGAATTAAATAAATACAAAAATATCAATATACCAAAAAGAAATTTGTATGTTTATTGGTTCCATAATGGGGAATTTCTGAAAACGTGTGGAATTGAATAAAAATACGAAATTAAATTAAACTTCCAAAATATGGAAAGGGATAAACAACTATGTACTGGAAATCGCTTTAGGTTTGCAAGAATTTAGCACAGATCACAATTATTTGTCAATTTTTCACTTGCTCCTGGCTAACCGAAAAGAAAAGAAAAAAAAAGAATTTAAAAACTCTACTGGATAGTTATTGATTTCACTGTCATCCATAAGCGTAGAGTTATATGGGCCCATGGGGCTCAAGCCCCCCCCCCCCAATAAATTATGAGTTGGTGCTGAGCCCCCCCCCCCAATAATTTAAGTTACAATTTAAAAAATTGCATTTTACTCAATTTTTTCAATTTAAAGAAAAAGTTTTTCACTCAAGTTATAGAAAAAAAAACTTTTATTTATAGAAATTTTCTTCTGATTTTGTTTTCGTTCATTATTTGAGATTCATTCTGACACCATATAACACAAAATGTTATTAAGCGGGCCGCGACAGGCGCCGGTTAATGAAAAACAGTCTATGCAATGGGAATTATGACATCAGAAGTTCAAATCAGCCTAAAATGCTTTCAGTAATCGAAAATGTTCCTTCCCCACCACCTTTGCATCCAGGGCCTTATTATAGCATGGGCAAATCGGGACTTTGCCCAGGGCCCCCAGCTAGAAGGGGCTCCCAATTTATAATGTTGTTCTGAAGCATTCTTTTTTATATCAAAATTTTATGAAAAATAAAACAAATTTCATAGATGGGGGCCCCAAATTCATCAATGTCCGGGGCCCCTGTTGATCATAATCAGGCTCTGATTGCATCCTTCACTCTGCTTCCATTTTTGAATTTCTTTCACTGCTTTTTAAGAAGGATAAATTGGTAGGAAGGCACTATAAAGGATAGGTACCTTATTAAATTTTTAAAAACGCCGGAACCAACTGCAAGTGAAACGTTTCAAACAAATGCAAGTTGCAGTGATGTGCGCACAGAACAATAAGCATATTTCTATATTTTCACTTGTGCATTAAGGGGTCTTAGGAGGATTGAGGAGCAACTATACACTTATTTTAAACCCTAGCGGTTTTACATTTTATGATCAAAATAAAAGTCTCAGAATAATGAAATTTTTTTCGTATAATAATACACTATAGTACATCATAAAATTTCAGATAAAAAATCCGTTACCTTTCAGATATGTTTGAAAACAAAATTTAATTTTTACTTTACATATACATATTTTTTCAATAGTGTGTGTCACTATTCGTAAGCTAAGTCAATTTAAAATACACATATAAACAAAATTTTTATTGCAAAATTAAGTAAAATAAATATTTTATAGAATGAATTAATATTTAAGAAAAATTTTTAGATTTAGAATTTTAAATATATTTTAAAGTGAAATTTGAAAAAGAAACGGACTTTTTCTCTTATATTTCTGTTAAAATTTCAAAAGTTTTACACTTTCACTTTTAATATTACATCATTATATAGATACTGATGCTAGCTATAACTATACAAAGTTTTGTGAAGATACGAATCATAGAAATTTTGTTATCTTACTGATAGTTCATAAAAAAATGGGTTCTGAGAAAACACAATTTAAAGTTACCTTACTGTGTTCAAACATAAAACATTCTTAAAACGTTTTTATGTTTATCACCGGTTCTAGTTGGAATAATTGCATAAAATTGGGGTCAAAATGCCCAGAAATAATGGAGCTTTCAAATAAAATTAAAATTGAAAAAATCGATTTTTTTAAATCCTTAATCCTCCTAAGACTCCTTAACAATCTTGGAGATATACAAGCCCGGAAAAAAAAAAATCTATTGCCCGATATGCCCGATGCATGTAAAATTCTCAGCTAGGTATGTATTTTTTTAGCCACGTGCCCGATCGGGCATGTAAAAAAAATCGATCAAAAGAGATTCATAAAATAGTTTTAATATGCTTGTTCATATATCATACGGATTTCGTTTGTGGTTGCAACATTTCTTCTCAATGCAAACAGTCTGAATAATAAAAAATTTATAGAGCAATAAAATGTAGTAATTTTCGGGCTTGAAAATTTTTTGTTCGGACATGTATTATTTTAGGCTACATACCCGACTGGGCATGTAAATGTTGGAGACTTTTCTGCCCCTGGACATATACAGGTTTCCCAATAAAGTGGTAAAGGGCTTTCATTCTTTATCTATTACAGATAATTGGGCAATATAAATTAGAAAAATGTTCCAAATAAGCTCAGAAATAATTCTCCGTTAAGAAGATTTCTCTCGTTTATTTTCAAAAAGTTACTCTTTTTAAATTTATATACGACCCCGTAATTCCCTATTAGTAAAATGTGCCCCATATACTCAAAAGGTGATGTACCAAATCTGAGCCTTTCATCATACAATGTCGCAGAGATATCTTTAAAAAAAGAGGATCGGGGACTATCCACCATTTTGTATGTAAACGTTTATTCCTAGAGTGAAAAAAAATATTCCCTTTCGTAATTTCTGTACAACCCCTGAAATGCGATTATTCGAAGTGATTTTTTTTCCTTCCAGAGCCATTGAAAAGTGGTTTAAGTCAGCGTTATATTTGTCATCATATCTCTGACACTTTTAAAGGTATTGTTCTTAAATTTTATATGTCTATTCTTTAGTGTATGGGGCACATTTTAGTAACTGGGAATTGTTTCGTACGGGGTCGTATAAATATTTAAAAAGTGTAACTTTTTAAAAATGAACAAGAGGATTTTTTTCTTAACGAAGTAGTATTTCCGACCTTATTTTGAACATTTTTTCCAATTTACACTGCCCACTTATCTGCATCACTTATTAGCCCGTTACCACCTTTTTAGGACACCCTGTATAAATTCCAATATGCAATATTAGCTGAAAAAAGGTGTATAATTTTGCGTTTGAAATATTTTTAATTTGGGATTTCTCTTTTGAAATGTCGATACAGGGAACAGCCAAAGGCTGTAAAGGCACGTCGAAGCTCCAACCTTTTTATATGTACATGTGGTGCGTGCGTGTGTATGTGTGAATGGGAGTACATGGATGCTCCCCACTCTCGTAATTTTGAAAATTTTATGCTTGTATGAAAAACTACTATCCTGTTCCCCATTAATATGTATATACACAGAAGAATCATGATAAATCGAGATAGATGGGTCGGGCCTACCTTTGAACTGGGACGCAAAGTGCTCTGAACTGGGAGTCGGAAGAGGCCTGGCTCAAAACCAGGTCACGTCCGCCGACCTAACCGCTCGGAGTTTTTCGTGGTTTCCTCCGAAACTTAGCGTGGATATAGGTTAGGACGTCCTATAAAAACCAACACGGAGGGCACTCCACCATAGGCCTAAATCCCTCCTGTAGATAATTGGCCTTAATCCCAGAACAATAACAATCTAATTAGAATCCAAGTATATATTCGAGTGATCGTAATGTGTTGGAACCGCATACCATTCATTGGCTGAAAATAAATTTTAGTTTAATTTTATTAAGTTGTACGGTAGAACTTCTTGTTGCAGTAATAAATTAGCATGTTTTATATAATTATACGTTGCCGCCCAGGCAGTATTTGTTATACCACATCTTGAATCAGGGATCGATTCTCGAATCGGGCTTCGGTGTTTGTGATACATTCGTTAGGGGTAATAATGGTTGTCCATCGGGTGCCGCTTCACAAGTGCCATTTACTTATTTAGCCCAAGAATTTTAGGTTCGGCCACCAGAAACCGCAAACGCCTGCAAATTTAGCTTAATTTGCCCTATTGATTCTTAAATGTCCTCAAAAATTGTCTCTGTACGTAATATTTGTCTGGCCAAGAAACAAACCTTACAGTGAAAGTACTCTGTTTCACAGAGATTAAAGATTGGTTTTCAGGTGACTTTAAATTAAATTACATTAAATTGTCAAAGGCTATTTTATTATTACATATATGTATGTATATATATATATATATATATATATTATATATATATATATATATATATATATATATATATATATATATGTGTGTGTGTGTGTGTGTGTGTATCTATATGTGTGTTCATTATAGATGGGGCCCGAGCCCCCCAATAATTCTGGGAACTTTACGCCTATGCTGTCATCATAGCAAATTATTTTATTGTAGCTACGGTGATATGTTCTCTATTCATCAGATATTCATTCGATTATGCCAACATTAATAAAGTTCAATCATCATTTTTAGGTTCTATTATAACTGACTTCAATATATTATCTGAGAGTATGTTTTCGGAAGTATTTCCATATACTTCATTAATAAGGACTATATTCCGTATACGGTGCATTGTTTACATATCGATGTTTTTGTTTACAAATCCTTGGCGAACACTCTGACGCTAGAGTGAGCGATGCACCGCCAAAGTGAAGTTACCTGCCGGTGGTATTTGTGACTGGCAACCATAAAGAATAAGTGTTTCGTCAGGTTTGGGAATTTGAAATTGTTTCTGTTATTGATGGAAGGGAATGAAATGTGTTATGTTAATATATGAAACGAATTTGTGCGTGTTTGTTAGAAATATAGTGTGATATAAAGCTAAATAAAAGAAAGCATGCTGGTGTTACGTTATAAGCCGGTGGGTGTTGGGGACATTTCTGAGCGGTTATTTAAAAAAATATAAAGCTAAGTGCTCTTTTTTAACGAATCTTTGCAATGTTTAAGGTTTTTAATGTGAATTTTAAATTGATATTTGATGTGTTTATGTTTTCGTAAGTGTTATTTACGTGCTATTCTAAAAATACTGACTTTATAAGAGGTGTACAACTAGATTGTTTAATCCACCGATGTTTTTTTGAGTTGAAAACGGGCCAGTGTTTGCCCAGTTTACATTAGCTGTACAACTAGGTTGCTGAATCCACTGAGGTTTTTTTAGTTAAAAACGGTCCACCGGTTGCATAGTTTACATAGCTGTACAACTAGGTTGCTGAATCCACTGAGGTTTTTTTAGTTAAAAACGGCCCACTGGTTGCATAGTTTACATAGCTGTACAACTAGGCTGCTGAATCCACTGAGGTTTTTTTTAGTTAAAACCGGTCCACTGGTTGCATAGTTTACATAACTGTACAACTAAGTTGCTTAATCCACTGTATTTCTTTTAGTTAAAAACGGTCCACTGTTTGCTCGTTTTAAATTGCCTGTTACTGAATTTGCAGACGTTCTTTTGGTTAAATATGGACGTTGTATTTTGTTTTAATGTTTATGTAAGTGGAATATATGTGCAATTTTAATGTGTTAAAATACTTTGCTGATCGTGCAAAATGGTTGGCGACAGTCGCTGGAGCTTGGCGGTTGCCAAGCTCCAGCGGCTGTCGCCGTGTTTACATGGGGTGCGCACCGGCTTGTATGATTTTACCTTTTCCGTCAAATGTGCTAGAAAACTTTTGCCAATCGTATTCCAAACCATTAATAATTTCATGTGCCTGGCATATATTTTTGCCAAAAATCAATCGTCTTGCAGACCGCCGGGATAATACGCAAGTACCACGTATTTATATATACACATAGATTTTATTTATTATAAGAATAATAAATAAAATAAATATAGCATACGTAAATTTCTTGTCTGAATAAGGAAAAATACTTCAGAAAATAATTTGATCTCATCCATGAAATTCATTTACGCACTAAATCATTTAGTCAAATTAAGTTCAAAATTTAGTGGTTTCGGATTCTTACTAACTTGATTCGATAATTAATAACATATGAAAACATTTCTCATATTAAAAATTGTATACAAAAGTAAAATTACCTTTGGCTACATTGACCTCTGAATCACACTTTTCAGTACGTACAAACATTTCGTCCCCCGAATAAAATTTCTTGCAATTTTCATTCTTGTGTGAAATATCGTTACTCGCCGCCATCTTTATTTTTCGATAATTGTCGAATACTGTGTAAGCCATTCCTGTCTCGGTTGTTTTAGTTTATCAGTTAACTGCAGTCTGTTGAATTCAAGAACTTTGTCCGCATTCGTAAACGCCAAACGAGTTGCACTCGTGCAACAAGTTTCTATCTAAGGTGTTCGTAAAGGAAACTGGGTGCTTTCACTTTAAAAACTAGAGCGTTCGTATACAAAACTGAGTGCAATTAGTTTCAAACGAAATAAACTGAGAATGAATTAGGTTCGTTGAGTTTTACTTTCTGCGTGTTGTTTTTGTTTAGACCGGGGCCTTCGCAATTAGTAAAAAGCCTGAGCGTGTATTTTGTTGAGCCATCCAAAGAGGCCTACGGATGCTCGAGTCTTCACGTATACATCAGGCATTTCTTAAGCTTCCCAGTGCTTTCAAACGTTATTTAATGTAGTTTTAAGTAGTAATTGTGTTACTAATTCAAGTACGAACTCGTCATTAATTTGTTTGCTATGATACATATTTACATAAAGAAAATAGATGCATATAATTTGAAGGAAAAACAAAGTAGCGCTTACTCTCATGATTCACGATTGCTTATTTTAGTTTCACTAGTGGATATTTAATATACTTTAAAATAACTAAATACACAAATGAGAAAGACATTTTTATAATGAATATTTCATGAGATTTCCTACGTTATTTTAAACAATTCAAGATTAATCTTTAACAAATGATGTATTAAAGCGCATTTCAGTGTTTTCGGGATATCCTGTATATTGGAGAAAATTGATAAAATACGCTCTATAGAGCGATCCCTGAATTAATTATTCTTTAATAAAGACATTTCATGTAGTATATATTATTCTTTTGTCGCTTTCTCAATCGAACTTAGGAATTGAGCAAGCATAATGAACGCTTGTACAAAATATTAACTACATTTGAAGTTTCTGTATAAACGGGCAAAAATCAATAATTTATAATTTACAGTATTTCTGCACTGTACCAGATGTAAGTCTTAATCACATAATCAAGGCATATATAACTGAAAAATAACATTTTCAACTGGCAAAATTAAATTGTCTAAATAGTATCACAACGTCATGCTTATTTACAAGAATAAAAACTACTCAAGTAATACGATTTCTGATTAAAATAATTTATTTATAAATAACACATGAGTAATTATTCACTAAACATGATTTACATACATATTTTTAGAATTTCTAAATACATTATAAGCGTTCACTTACCTTTACATTCAGAGCAAAATGTTAGAATTTTAGGATAAATTTTCATGAAAGAAAATGGCGCAAGATTCACAAAACGATTACCTACATCTAAAGTTCTTTAGTACGACAAAAGTATAAAAAAATTGTTTTAAAATAATAAAATAATATAACATTTATAATACTTAGAATAATAAAATAGAATACTGTGACTTGGGAAATCAGGCCTCAATGATAAACTCATTTTTAGGGATGGCAACTCATAAGCAGGCCCGTTACTAATTGCGAAGGCCCCGCACAGAGAAAGGAAAATTTTTGCAACGAGGATATGAGTAGGAATCGAATCCAAGACCGTACGCTTAGGCGATTGGCGTGCAGTAGGACAAGCGCTTAACCTCCAAGCCGCCGGTCCCCGTAGGAATACATAGACAAAGCATAAAAATAGGAATCTCTAGATTGAGCATAACGAGATAAAACTTGTTGCCTCGAAACGGTAGCATACTAGAGGTATCCGCATGCGCAGAATGACGAAAACATAAATTATAATGATACTTTCAATTGCTTCAGAACAACCTATACTTATAACAGTACTCGTATCTAAACATTTTACCTTGAGCTTATTTATTTTTCTAAAGTTATGCAGTTAATGTTCTATTTTAGATTGACAGCAGCCATATTAGTGGCATAAATGGAGAGATATTTTGGTATCAAAAAGGACACGATTAGGAACATTAGTGTACAACATTTTCACACATACTCTTATAATTGATGGCATAGGTGTAACTAACAATCCTGGGTTGTACCACTCCAAAACAAAACTTTAACCGCCATTACTCCATACCACATTAGAATCTATCTCTAGTGTGGTGTTGCGTTTCTCCAAAACAATAAACAATTTATGTTGAAAAAACCATTTACCTTTGTCTACAATATTTTACGTGACCACGAGTTTAGACTTTATGAGACCGATAAATAAATCATGGATTAATACTTCAAATAAATGTTAAATTAGTATTTTAAAAGTTTGAACTATGGACAAATGATACCGACTGAAGATAAGGATTTTAGTTTTCTGAAACTCGCATTTAAATTGCAATACAATTGTTTCATGTGACGACACTGAATTTTTTTAGAACAAATTGGATATTTAGGGCTTCAAAGTCAGGCGCGTGTAGCCAGGTGGTTTAGCGTCAGTCCTTATCTATGGTTCATAAACTTCCGCAACAATTTCTAACTACAAATTCAGCATCCAGGAGGTTCAGCCAAGGACGGCCAACTGTTACGACTAGTACCGATGACCCATATTTTTCGTTATTGCATACAAAGGTATAGATCCCTAACTCCATATCAACTGAGATCCTTCTCTGCTGCACCCACCAGAAGGTTAGTGTGAACGTCAACCTTGGGTAGAAGGCTTCACAATGTGGTTTCTACGTGAGGAGACCAGCCATTTGCTTGCTACTCACGTCACGCCACAGAAGTGAACGCATAAGGTATACATATTAATTAACATGTCCACTATACGGCTTATTAGTGGAAGGCTGTTCTCTTAACAGATGGAGTCCAGGTTCATCCTCTAAAGCAGTAGCAGGTGTTGTTTGATTTGGAGAGAACGTGGAAACTGTTATCATCCATCAAACATCCGTGAAAGATATGCATACGCAAGAGGCAGTATCTGTGTTTGGGTTGGGATCTGTTTGGACGCATGCACAGACCTGCATGTCTTTCTACGTTGAACTGTGGCTGCTCAGATCTATAAAAGATGACATCCTTGATGCTTATGTGCGTCTTTATGCAGGGACAATAGATGATGATTTCCTTCAGGACGGCAATGCTGGATCACTCAGGGGTCGCATGGAGGATTATTATCTACAATCTTACTTCTTAGACCCCTGACACGTTTGCAACTATTTTGGAAGAGCAATGGTTCTCACTTCCAACGGAACTACGTTCGGAGTTTTCTGTGGTTTCCTCCGGAACATAGTGAAAATACGGGTTACGGCCCCTTACAAAGATCCCCCACTGAGGGCATCCCACCCCTCGGCCCAGATCCCATGTGCAGATAATTGGCCGTAATCCCGCAACACAGCACAACGGAACTAGTAATAGATTGTATAACTGACAGCATCACACATCGCTGTAGCTACTGTAGTGCTTCTAGGGGATCACATTCCATATTAAAGGTACTTTTCCTATACCAAGCTGACATATCCATTTTGTTGATTTTATGCATATCGTCCTTGTTAAGTCAATATCTGCTATAAGCAGAAAGTATAACTGAGATGTTGAATAAAAACGTTCTCCTGTAAAATTTTACATAAAGCAGATTTTTGAAAACTAGTTTAAATTAATGTTATATGCGTTATACGTTATTTTATTTTATTTTTAGGTATTCAAATCTAAAAATTTATTTATTATTACCAAATTAGAATAATTTGGTAATATTCTGGCGGATGCACATAGCATATTTTTTTTTTAGTGACCACAGTTCACCGTATAATGCTTCGAATCACATAGCAGCCTTTTTATTCGAAAATTTGGTTAGTGAACAAGTTATAATCAAAATGCTGAAATCTCCAAAAAGTGCACATTCCAGATATTGGTTTGACAACGGCGATATGCTAATTTCTATAACATCATAAATGTGTGGTAATTTATTTTCGTGTTCTAGCTGACTGTCTGTTGTATATATTGCGGATCAGTTTCATTGAATTCTACATGCAAGTTTATGTGTAATCGTCATTTTTATGATTTTTCCTTAATAAATGATAACTACTGTATTTGAACAAATATAACAAGGACAAATATTCAATAACAGAGTTTTATTTCTAACAAGAAAATGTGCATGAGCCCTAATATCCTCTAGAGTTTATGTTCATAAGCATTGGCTTACTGTAAGCCCCGCGATTCCTGCAGTACGGGGGTAAGGTAGCATATTCAATTAAAATAATGATAATTCAAAGGTTTTCACATATACTAGCAGTCCACAGAATAATGAAATGAAATGAAATAGTCTGAAATTAGCATAAAGAAATATAAACAATATACAGAAAACGACCTAACATCTGCACAGTTTGGGAGAAGACTGCAAGTTTTAGAATGTGACAAAATTTGTGGCATAATATTAGTGATTTTATTTTCTCCTCGATAAAAAAAATGTAGTTAAAAAAGTGTGGTAAGGACAGGATGTAGCCAGGCGGTGCCCTAGGGCCTGCCCCCCCTGCCCCCAAAAAATTGGGGGATTTTTGTAAATATGATGTCAATAAATCAAGCATTTTTGTGATAAATTCTATCTTTTTCGCCTTTCGGGCACACCCCGAAATTTTTTGTCACACTAAGTCCCTGGAAAAAAGTAAAACTTACTAATTAATGAACTGGTTATCTCCGGAACACAATATTCATGAGCTCCGCTTGGTTTTGCCTCCTATTATATAAAAATTAGCTCAAGAAAGCGAGAGAGAGAGAACAGGAGCTGAGCTCCGGTGATCTCCCATGCGATTTAAGCCCTGTTCAACGAAAAAAACTGGTGTTGAAAGTTAAAATAATCAAACCTTTGTAAAATAGCAAAGGAAAAAAAATACTTATCGGCAGAACTATCGTTTCAGGTGGCGCAAAAGACCCCGCCCCCCCTTCTTCAGCTGCAGAAAGGTTTCATCATTCACACGAGCAGAAAGGCCCAGACAGCACATAAGCTTAAATCAAGCTTGACATTTCTTAGAATTTGATGTATTAATACAAGCTTGACAGTTCAATTCATTTTAAGCTTGCAGCAAGCTTGGAGATTACAAAAGAAATGAGTCAGCAAATATTTTCCCGCCGAATTTAAGTCATTTGAACTGTCAAGCTTGAATACAACTTGATTACTGCTTGATTTGGAAAGCCACATTCACATAACAATAACAAATAATTTATCATCAGTCATAAATGTACTTGACCATAGTATTTAAAAAAAAAAAAAAAGATTCTATATTTCCAAATATTGAAATTCTTCAAAACAGAATACAATTATACTACGAAATTGATTTCAAAATCAGTCGTTTGTCTCGATTTTGGCCAATATTGCCCAATATGACTGTTGCGATATTGAAAGTTTTAAAACGTGTGCTGCTTTTAAGTTTATATTATGTCATTTCTCCATTAGTAGAGTCTATAAATCACACATTGGCCAATACTGATCAATCTCGCCAAAAAACGGCGTGACAACCATAACAGTCACTTCAAACTTTTGTCATATCACCTCTAGTGAGATTGGCATGATGGTTAGGACGCTGGCTTACCACACCTTAGGTCCCGAAATCGATCACAGTAGCGAACGCTAGACGGAAGCAGATTAAAATAACTTGAGGTTTCAGCGTAGAGGGGAGAATGCCTGGAAAAATAAAACATATGGGGCGAGTTCGTCGACCTGCGCCCCATCTATTCAGAAAAAATTTCTAAGCTTGCTATGTCAAGCTTAATTCAAGTTGAGCAAGTGTAAATTCGAACACTTGATTCAAGCTTAGACGCTTGAAATTTTCAAGCTTAATTCAAGTTTATTGACTTGATAAATCAAGCTTATTGCAAATTTGATGTGCTGTCTGGGGGTTAGAATTGAAAGGTACACAACAGATGCAGTTGCCATTCGGATGAAGGAAAGAGCTAGAAACTGAAATAATAAAAGAAGAACAAGGGCGGACCGAAGAAAATAGAAAAAAGGGGGATGATAGGGGGGTTAAAAAAATTAAATTAAATGATAAAATGGACAAAAATATAGAAATATAGAATAACAATAATAATAAAAGAGAAATAGGACAACAAAAGAACAAGGTCATAAATAAAACTGTTCTTTTAACAACTAAGAAACAGAACAACAGTTTTTTAAAACATTATTATATGTACAGTAAAACATATACACACATACACAAAACAAAATAAATCAAAAATAAATAAATAATAAAAAAAAGAACAGAGATGAAGAAAGTAAACAGAGATTAACAACAACTGTTTCCAAGCAGGATAAATAAAAGGAATGGAAGAACCGTCATTCAAAAGACGCTTCATGTGCTGGGCAATGGAAAAATTCTTCCAAGAAATCAAGATGAGATGAAGAGTGAGTACTGCACAAGATGTTAACCCATTTGTGCCTGGATATTTTTGCGACTTTCTTCGATTTTTACTGATAACAGAAATAATAGAAAAATTTCTGATGTCAACTTCTTGAACAAGGGGTGATTTCTTTTAAATCAATATGCATAAAAATCGAAATATCAACATTCTACTTGGTCATGTTAAAATATTTTGTAGAGTTGAGGCTCAATACTCATGAATAAAGGCTAGGAAAAATAAATAACGTTTTCGACTAATAGCGAAAATGCCGTCCCAAAAAAGGGACACTAGGCATAAATGGGTTAACTTTAGAGAATTTGAAAACGGTGATTTTGCTTATACTCGAATATTTTTTAAGAGGGTGTACACCCTCCAAAAAACTATTCGAGTAAGAGAAAAATTTCCTACGTTGGTTTCGCGTATATAAAAAGTTATTTATCATAGAATATGAATGATATGTATAAATGTGACTTTCCATATTTCTTTCGGGTTGTGCGTTTTTCAAAAACTCAATTATTACTCGCAAATCTAAAGTAGGAAATTTATCTCTTACTCGAATACCTTTTTTTTGGAGGGTGTACATAAAGATGCTGGGTAAAAGCTGAAACTTTCCTCTATCTTTTTGCCTTACTATCCAGTATTCAAAAACTGAGTGTAAAAGAAATTTTCCACTTTTAATTCATAAATAATCTGAGATCATTGTAATTCTCATTTCATATATTATAAAAACTTTTTCCCTGTGAGTTGTGTGATTAAAAAAAGTAATTTATATAACAGAAAATTTAACTTACATTCCAACACCTTTTTGTGTCGTGTACTTTACTTAAAGTAGGGAAGAGCACTGAATTTATAAAATATCCCCAGTCCAATTCTTTGTTAAAAAACCTGTGGACATGATTCTTTTATCAAAAGTTATCTGGTAACCAGCTTATATTAGTGGGTGGAGTATTGTGCTATCGGAAAAGTGTTTGACCAATCTGAGTATAGCATGAAATTTAGTGTCCTGTGCATAAACAACATGATTCCATTCACACTCACAGCCAAATGTTATTGATAAGTTGATATCTTGGGTGAAATACCTTGTTTATTGTAAAGACGCAAAGATGTATTCTAAATATCAATCGCAGTGTATATTTTCTACTAAAAAGGAAATTATCGGTTATTTTTATGAACTCTCTTATTGCACGCTTATCTGAAATGAACTGCTTTTATTCTATGTATCGATGTGTATGTGTTTGAATCTTTATAAAGCAGATTTTACATTTTATTGTGATTTATAGGGAGAGAAAAATTGGTGAGTGAGCTTTATTACTCAATTTTCAATGAACGGTAATTTGTGGTCTTACATTGTTTATGTTTCTCACCGTTTGACTCACCCACTATCAAAATGCTAATCAGTGTTTGCTGCATTTAGAGCAATTAACAGCAATCTGTACATTATATTGTCTTTATTCGTTAGCATAATTTTTTCTTTAACCAATTAATTCTACCAAAAAGAATTAAGAAGAGTTTTTGAGTACTTGTATGATAAGTAAATGTGATTATCGTGTGACGAAAGTTGTTCTCCACAATGAGTTCATTTGCTGATATTTACTTTTAAAAAACCAAATTTGATATTTCTGAAAGTGTACCGATTAATAAAATTCAGTAGCTTCATAATTCAAATTTAGTTGAAATACGCAGATGACGACGTAGTAATTTTAGTAGTGTATGCTCAAGTATACTATTAAGTTATAGCTTGCTTTATTTTGACAAGAATGCTGTAACATCTACATATTTTTATGAATATACGTTTTTTATGTATTATAAATGTGTATTATAAATTTTTTAATCTTTAATAACCTTCTCTATGTTATGTGTCATAGTTCACAAAGCTTGTTGGAAAAATGTAAATAGTATTTGCTTAATAGATGTTGTTCAGTAACTTTATAGCTCGAACTTGATTGATCGAATCTATGAGTATAGAATAAAATTATATTAAAACTTAAATTTGAGCAAACACATTGATAGTTCTGTTTATAAATAGAAGTAAACACATTGGTAGTTCTATTTATAAATATGAGTAAACATATTGATAGTTCTGTTTATAGATTTACATTTTAAGGGTAAAGTTCTGTCATTTGCATTTTTTCAGTAACTGTTAGATTCATTTACCATTGTATTGGTCTTTGTACCATTAATTATTAATAGTACTATTGCAAATTCAAAAAGAAACAATTTTCTAAAGGAGTAAAATAATTAAAGAAGAAATAATACATTCATTTTAATGTAATTAGATTTTGCTGTCCTTGAATTGGAGGTCTTTGTAGCAGTTTAGCGACAATGGCAATTGTAGTTTCCTTTTCTTATAAGTTACTAAGGGTTGACAAAATGTCCATTCTTTTATACAATCGATGCTCGTTTTCACAAACCTGTATGGACCCCTCAATAAGTTCGTAAAATTATTTATGGGAATGTGTTTGGTATCACTAGATAGTTTGTAAAATTGTAAGTGTTTGTAAAAACGGATGTTGACTATAAAAAGTTTGCACAGAATTAAAATTCATTGTGATAAATTTGAATTTAAAAAATACTATAATGTGATAAAATTGCATTCTTATATTTTATTAAAAATAAAAGTATTTTTAAAAATGATTTATTAAAGAAAGGTTATATTAAACTTTTAAATCAACAAGTGCATGTGCATAGTGGAAAAATTAGCTTTATTTAAATTTTGCAGAAAATTTAAGTAAGCTTAATAAATTCATAAAATAAATTGATAATGATAAATTGGTTGTTAATTAGTATAAAAATATTCATTTTATGATATAGTATGAGGAATCATGTTCGTGTGCTATGTTTGACATAGAAGGTGGTGTACCTTGGAGGCACATTGATTGTGCAGCCACCAGGAGAGATAAATTTAAACTAAAATATTAGTTGGATATATTTATTACTAGAGGCTCATGGGAAGTTGTTCTATGACTGATCAACACACATGTTGCTGATATAAAAACCAAAGTCCGTTTTTAGCATCAAAAAGTTACATTTCAAGGATATATTCTTTTTCTTCCATAACTGTAAGTATTAAATTTTGTTTTGAACTAATAATCACAAGCTTAAAAGCATGTTTTCAGCTACATTTTGAAAATGGTTAACTCTTATCATAATAAGATATGGAAGCCATTTTGTAAAACACTTGCTTGTAGTGTACCTTGGAGGTAGCTAATGTTGTGTACCTTTGAGGTACCACCAAGGTAAATTTCCAAAATTTATTAATAATTATGAGTAAAAGTTGTTAGAAAGTATTTCTTTACTTTAATAACCCAATTGCTGGTCAAATAGGCCTAAATCTAAATGTAGGACTGTTGAATTCCTGAAGTTGTAAACCTAAATATAAATTCAAAAGCAAAGTTATTTGAGCTTAGCATTAGACAGTAAATAAATATTTTAATAAGTATTTTAATAATTATTTATATATTATTGTTTCATGAATAATATTTGTAACAATTTTTTAACACTTTGCATTTTTTAAAAATTATCATTTGGCATAAGTTTAGATCACCTGAACGTGGAATAGAACTAGTAAATGGGTTACACAAGAGAAGATATTAAAAAGTGGTTATGTTTATTTGACGCCTAAACTATTCCAACTTATTTTAGTTATATGAACAATTTTGTTTTAAAAACTGAAATTTAGAACTAATTAGACTATTATTTGCCCAGAGTAGGCCTATGCAAAGTCAGATTACTGTAAATAAATAATAAACCAACTTTTCTTCATGCTGTGTAGTACTCCATCTGTTAAAAATAAATATCTCCAAGGTACACCACTGGTGGTGTGCCTTGGCTGTATTGTAAGCTATTTTTTAAATAATTAAAAATGAGTATAGAAATGTATTTGGACATTTTATAAAAATATATGTAACTCCTGATATCCTTAAATTTATGGAGAAGAAAATGTTTTACTGATATTTTCCAAACACTTATTTGTAAAAAATCAAAGTTTGAAAATACCTCCAAGGTACACCACCTTCGACTACCCATTTTCGATGCTTGCGTATTATACTGTTAACTGTGCCAAATTGACCTTAATTGTTTTGGTGGTCAAAACACTGTCGCAACTTGTGAGATTGAAGTTGATGGTGTACTAAATATAGTAAATGGCTATTTTATGCAATGAAATACAATTGCCAATCTTAGTAACAGAGAATTGCATAATTACTTAATATTGTTGCTGATGAATCATGCAGATTTAAAAAAAAAAAAAAAAAATCGACTATAAATGATTTTGGCATAATGTGTAAATAGCTGATTTTCCTGAGACCTAAAACCTTAAGACTTCAATGAAAACGGTGTACGTAAATTATTATTTTGTTTGATTGTTCATATAAAGGTTCCAAAAAAGATGGGCCCTTTTGGGTTAAAATAGGTAAAATGTGCTCTGTGGCATATGTTTGTTACGTATTTGTATTATGTCATACCTGCCAACTTTTACGGATTATCCGTAAAATATACGGATTTTGCCATTAATTTACTGATGTACGGAGATGAGGAGTAATTTTACGGATTGCTCGGCTAATTTCGAAGTTCGCAATTTCATACAATTCAATCTTCTTCCATCCGTCTAGAGAATATATATTTTCCCTTCAGCACTCCTTTATTTAAATATCCAATGCCATAAGAGTAAAAATTGACTCCCATTTTGAATTTAAAATAATTTTTAACCCCCCCCCCCCTACCCTCCTTCCTCTCTCAAGGAAACCAACAAAGAAAAAACACTTTATTGAATGGGGCATGTTCAGATTTTGAATTCAATCTTTTTCCATCGCTCTTGTGAGTAAATATTTTTCTTTTAGAACTCTTTCATTTAAAGCTTTAATTCCATAAGGATGAAAACTGATTCCTATTTTAAATTAAATTTTTAACCCCCCCCCTCCCTAATTAAACCAGGTAAGAAAACTAACACTAAGTAGAGCAGGCTCAGTTATGAATGAAAATGATTTAATAAAAATAAAAAATATTTTGACCAGAAATAAACTTAGCTTAACAAGAGCAGAAATTATTAGTACCAAAAAAATAAATGAACTCAGTTTTACTGATGGGAGGTAAAAATGTACTGAAATGAGGACATAATTTTACTGATGTTAATTTTCTTAGGTTGGCAGGTAGGTTATGTAGAGGTGAAAATTTTTAAGTGATTGCTTTCATTTTATTCTAGTCTATACATGCAGATTGATGGAACACAAAAGCATAATTATTCCACCATTGAACTGTTTAAGATGATGTACTTCCCTCCTCCTGTACTCCATCAACCCTTTCCCCTTCCTTGAACTGATGAAAAATCAGCTGAAAACTGTTGACTATTCAAGGGTATTGACTGAATTGCCAAGCATGCCGGAAACGGCTGGAAAGCCTGTGGTTCGGAAATACCAGGTGTTTCCTGGGAGGAACAAATTCTACTGTGGAGGTAGAATAATGATGGCTCAACAGACTGGGGTGTTTTTCTTCACAGTCTGCTTAATAGTAGGAACATGCACTCTTTTCTTCATTTTTGAGTAAGTATAAATCTTCAGTTTAGTTTTTTAACCTTTAAGAAGTCAGTTCAGGATTCTCCATAGGTCTTTTAGACTGGACGAACAACATTTGCAAGTTTTTCTGATTGCCTGGCCCAAAAATTATAATTTCAAATGCTTTTATAGGGTTGGGGGGAGGGAATGGGAGTTTGTTTAAAAATACCTTTTTTAACCATAAAAAATTAGGTGTTTCATTATTTTTTTCTATGGAGATATATTTTAAGAACATAACAAGCATTTCCAATAAAGTTTTAGTATATTTCAACTACATTAATGTGTGCAAAACCTTTTGTTTTTGCTCTAAACATACTGCCTGTTTACAGGTGATGCAAGGGCTCATTCTAGACGGGATCAGCAAAGTGCAGCACCCTGATTCCCTTTTTGTAAAGAAAAATGCACCCTGTTGTGCAGGGGCGTAGCCAGAAATTTTTCATGGGAGGGGGTTACGACTACTACAATTCATATATATGTATACGTGTGTGTGATAATGTAGTGACGAATATGCATTTTGTGTAGCAAAAAATTTCTCATGGGGCGGGGGTTATGACCCCCCTTGACTACGCCCCTGCTGTTGTATTTTGATTCAAGTTAATGACAAAAAACTGACCCTCCTTTGCCCTTGAAGTTTTTTTGTTTCTTTCCATATTTTTTGTTTGTTTTTCATTCTTTTTTTTTATATCTCTACCTTCTTTTGCCTTTTCATCTCTTCAATTGGTGCTGTTTTACCCACTACTCCAATTTTGCCATTCTGTGTAGGTAACCAGCTAATTGTTTACAGGGGTCGATGCAGACGAAAATTGGGTCCATTTTGTGGCCCCTTCACAAAACTGCAATCAATTAAAACAGACCCTTCACAAAAATGCAATTGATTAAAACGGACACTTCACAATCGACTAAAATATGCCTATTCACAAAAATGCAATCGCTTAAAACGGTACTTCACTGGCATTTTACCTTATACTTTAATCTGTTTTATCAATTCCTTTTTTAAAATGACTTTTATTAAAAATTGGCATGAAATTTCACAAAAATAAATTTTGAAATTCACAAAATTAAGTATAGAAATTCACAAAAATAGGACCCTGGAAAAAATTCCTGGATCAACCCCTGGTTTAAATCAACAGAAGAATACTTTTAATGGCTGAATGATAATCCATTAAAAAAAAATTAGCTGTTGTCTATTTTTAAATTTTGGCCAGATCACTAAAGGCTACATATTAAAAGCATATCATAATCCATGCGCCTACCTTATTTTCTTTCCTTGTTGCATTAATTTGGAGAGTGTATTATTATTCATGAGTGTGATTAAACAAATTTAAAATTGATATTTCTAACATCATTTTTCTGGATGTAATACATTAGAAATAGAAGGAAAAAGATGCACAGAAAAATGCATAATTCGAACTGAATGAAAGTTTCAAAAACTTTCAATTTTTGTTTGTTTGTGTATAACATGCTTTTTAATTTGTGTGCTTGGCCCAAAGCCCGCTTATAAATCCATGTCAGAAGGAAAAACTTATTCAGGTGTATTCTTTATCCAAGCGTAGCAGACGATAAAAGGATTTTTTAAATGAAAAACTGTGTATGTGCCATCTGCGCACAAAACTGTGTATGCCTATAAGTTAAAAATTGCATGTGCCTATAAGTATGTGCTATCTGTCAACGGCTTTGTAAAATAAAATCTCTTGTATTCTTTTTTTTTTTTTTTTTTTTGGACCAAAGATAGTTTTCTTGTATATTATAGGAATAGTGTTTTTTTTTTGTGCCATAAAAATTAACCTGTTTTTTAATCCAGGACTTCTGTTTAGGATTCAAGTTAATGACAAAAAACTGACCCTCCTTTGCACTTGAAGTTTTTTGTTTCTTTGTCTGTCTTTATTCTATATTTCATCCAAATCCATCTAACCGTTTCAGCATGAGAGAGTAACAAAATACATATAAACATTGACTTTTATAATATTAGTATGATTCCTAACAAGGTGATCAGATAAATCGTTTGTTAAGATTGGCTTGGTATGCAAAATTTCTTCTCAATCAAACATTCTCTTACCTGTGAGGTATATTTGGGTGATTGTTTTTGTTATTAAAAAGAAAGAAACCTTATTTTAAAATCTTTTAATGAAATATTGCCATTAACTTAGCTATTTATAAATTTTATTAATAAGATTAAGTCTATTAACAAACTTACTGCAAAACTAATTAGCTCTTTACGTAATGTAGATTTATAATATGTTAATTAATATATTAATAAAGATTGGTACAGTGAAACCTCTGTACTTCAGACATCTGCAGTTCCCTAAAAAAGTGTCCAACTTATAGAGGTGCATTTCTGTAGTATGGAGACATCCCCAAAAATGTGTCTAAATTTGGAGGTTTCACTGTAATTAATTTATTAACTGTTTCACTCAGTTTTTCAAAGTAAAAAAAGTTCATTTTTTACAAATTAGAAGTGCTTTTAATCAGGATATTTAAAGCCCTTTTTAACTTATACAATGAATTTTTAAAATAATGATACCCTTTTTTTTTAACCTTTTGCACATTGCCCTTTTTCCCATTTGGAATGAGCTCTGTTTATAACCTTCTTTAAAAATAAGGAAATCTCCACTTACTTGGGAAAACAGAAACTTGCCATTTGACATTTTGCTTCACTTTCAACTTTTCATTGAAAATTACAATCTCCAAATAAAAAAAATTCTGGCAAGTTTCAAAAAAGCATATTTTACTCTAGTAAAAGTCTAATTTTCTAAATTTAGCTCTATTTTAAACAGAAAACAATGGTTGCAAATGCTATAGGATTCTTAAAATGAACCATTCCATGTTACATGCGGGACAGAAATTCAAACTTTTATGCATTATATCATTTTATTTATTTTCTGCTGCAAAAAACCCCCAATATTCTGAACTAAAAATATAGAGGTTTTCCTTATTTTAATGTATATATTTTATTTTATTTTTAATGCGTAAAATATACATTATGGCACATCAACACATTCCCTGACACTTATATTAATCTTTCTAGTTTCAAACTCATGAACCCTTAAAGTATAAACTAAATATTGAAGATAAGAAAAAACTGTATTTTCAGTGAAGTGCACTGATTTCAGCTGGACAAAAAATAGCATTATGAAAAAAATAAAGTTTGAACTTCTGTCCTGTGTGAGACTTGGAATGACTATCATTTCTGGCAGTACTTAAAAAGATAAAGTATGGCTCAGCTTTAACAGCATTTTAAATAAGATATCCGTTTATTCAGTGATCGCTCCAGAAATTTTGTCAGCTGCAATGTGTAATTCTATCGAATTATAGCATTTGAAATGATATTCTGATTTTCCTGCTGGGCGATCAGTAAAACTTGTCAGGTGATGCACCTGGCCAGAAAGGCCTGGGGAAACCTTGGTTTATGTCTAAAAAAACTATGAACTTCTTTAAAAGTGCTGCATGCCATTGCCGAATGTCGTTAGCTTTGTTTTGTATGAAAAATGTTTAGCTAATACAGTCTGAATCAAAATCTGCACAACTTGTTTCTAGAAATTGTTCCAATTTTAGAATTTTGCTGATTTTGGCTCATAATCAGAAAAATATTCTATTTAACTCCACCCCCACTAATGATAATAAATAGAGTAAAAAAACAAGGAAAGCAAATCATGTTACCTTACAGTTACAATCATAATATAAAAATGCAAGGGAATAATATTATATATAAAATTATGAGATTTTATATAAAAATTATTCAGACTTTTTAAACATTTGTTGAATAGTAGTTTTAAGACTTTGCAGAGATGTTCTAAATATATAGGTGGGTTTTTTTTTTTGGGGGGGGGGAGATACTGGCATTATTTGCTGTACTGTAACATAGCTTTGCTCTACAAATGAGATATTTTAAACTTAATGGCAAACCTTCATTAAATGTTATTTTATCAATCTTTTGATCATCCTCAGAGTCGTAAATGTGTCAGAATTTGTATCTTGTGACTGTGATTCAAGTCAATTATGTTACTGTCAGTCATTTGAAGGTTATCCATGGTAATAAAGTTCACAAATTCTAAAATATCATTCTTTTTCAAGTGGGATTGCTTATTTAGTTTCACTTTCTGGTTATACTGCAGTTTCCTGAACTCGCAACTAGCGGAGCAGATTTTGTAGTTTACATTGAACAAACAATGCAGATTTTAGAGACTTGCAGGTTTTGGATCAACAGATTTTAGAGGCTTGGGGGTTTTGGATCGATAGATTTTAGGTACAGCTCAAAATTCAGAAAATTTGGAGCTTAAAATTTTGAGCGACCACTCGCATGTTTTTGAATATTGCACTACCAACATGCAAGTTTAACAACCACACACAACTTATATAAGTAATAAGGAAAGATTTCTTAAAATATACATATAAATCTTATGTTATTTAAAAAATATTACCCGAAGGTATATACAGGGTGTTCCAAAAGCACTGGCCTAGGCTTTTATTCCTTTGATCATAGACATGTACAATAAATCAAAGTTGTATAAGAGACAGAATTTTATGGTGTTGATTAACATTTTCAGAACATTAAATCTAAATAAATAAAGAAAAAAATTAATTTTTATGTGGACCCCTACAGAAAACCTTCCCAGTTAGTAAAATATGCCCCTTACATTAATTAGGTGATGAACAAAATTTCAGCTATTCATCCTTTTTTTTCTGGCTACGGCCTTTCTTTTGTCAAAAGCATTTCTGTGTAGTGTCCCCCTACTGCCGTTCTTTAAAAAGCATGGCGCCCAACAACCTTTCAATGATTGGAAGGTCCCCCCCCCCCCCCCTTTTGCCCTGGTTTGTTCATATTTTCACTCTAAAACGTCATTTCCCCTGCCCCTTCCGTTATAGATTGTAGTCAAGATTGTCGATCGTTTTACGGCTCCCTTACAAAACAATGTCTTTAAAATGATACCCTAACAAAAATATGATCGATTGAAATGACCTTTTACAAAACACGATATGTAACTGTTCCTTCACAAAATTCCAAGCAGCGCAATCAGAGATTTCTCATAAATGCAACCCGGTGATATGTTCTTTTACAAATAGTTAAATTGAAATGCTTATCAGATAGTCATTGCTTTTTCATCTGTTTTCTTTCTTTCTCGTAACCCAAAAAGAGGCATCTCTGGGATGTTTGTAGTTTTCTATTGCTGCATTACTGAAAACAATCTGGCACATAACACTTTCAGTTGGGGTTCAAAATGACTTTGCCGTCGATCTTATAACATGAGTGTTATATTTGATAATTACTAAACAATCATAATTCTAAACTGCAGCTTTTTAGTGAAAACTATTAGTATAAATGATGGCAGCTTCTATTGCTTAAAATTGGCTGTTTTGTGCATTTGCAAGTTTTTGTTCTAAATGTTTGCTCAGTGTAATCACTATCTGGCCTTCCTTCAAATTATTCATAGTTATTAAAAATGTTTACTGAGCATTAGAGAATTACCGGTTCATTTAGAAATGAAAAACAATTTTTTGAAAGTTAGAAAATTGCCCAATTTTTGTGACATGAATTTATCTGAATTTATGTCTCAGCCTATCATGAGTGCCGACAGCATAGGGCAAAGGGGCAACTCCCCGGATTTTTGTATGCCGTGTTTTTCCCTGCTTTTTTCTTCTTTCCAACATAGTAGCCATACAAAGTAGTCTCCCCCTCCCCTTAGAAAATATTCTGCCGGCACACATGCAGCATATAAGAAATGAATGTTTAGGAATAAACTTTAATCGTTTTAAGATTGCACCAAACCAGTTCTGAATATTTTCTACATGGTACAGAAAGTGCCTTTATTTTATTTTTTTATTTTATTTTATTTATTTTTAGAACAAAGTATCCCTAATTTTAAATCCACTGCGGCTGCATTTACGTACTCCATTGATCTTTATTCATGAAGAACGTTGTTAATTTTTTTGTGACTGACAGCTGTCATTAACTTTATGCTTTCTGCTGGCAATAAGCCATATTATACCGGAATAAATCTTGAAATGTTTAAATTTTATTGTTTATTTATTTTTGGTATTAATAGATCACTAGAAAAGAAATCATAAATGAAAACTCGTCACTTTTGGATTTTTGTTCTCAGAAAGAGAAGCTTGCACATTGTAGGTACAGGGAACTGCAAAAACAAACAAGTGCAGGTGTCTGCTTCAAACTGCAAGCTTAGGCATTGTCGTAATCCCCATTTGCGAATTTCCAGAACAGATTATCACTTTTGCTAATTGATCAAATATGGTACTAATGCCCTTTATCAATGATCCAGCCCTCACCCCCTCCACCATTCCCATGCCGAAACCGATCTTGGGAGTTTTGTTGCCTTCTGTCAAAAACATGTTTGAACGTCTCTCGTTTCAGTTTTACTTTCAATTCATAAACACTTTGAAAAAGTCTGTTAAAAAGGAAAGGGGAGGAATAAACTGTGGCGACTGGTACATAAATTTTCAGTCTCCACTTTCAAAAATGCAGTTGTCATGTGGTGAGTGGCGACCGTTAATTTTGACCTTTAATTTTGAGTATTCTACCGTATTAACTAATTACCTTTTAAGATTGCATCAAGCATGCTATTATTTAAGACTTTTTTTTTTAACCTGAACTCTGCGAGATAGTGGTGCTCAAAGTAATGGCTAGATATTCTGCAATTTCTATTTCACCATTTTTTAGCTATGAAAATGTAGAAAATTGCATATGGTTTTTGATTCAATGATCCATTTTAAGTTCTCTTTCGCTTTTAATTTTGCTGTATTAAAATTAGAAAACATAAGAAATATTCCTTTTGTTTTGCAACACATTCTTTAAAACATCAATTACAGAGAGTGTGTTTTTTAAGCACTATATTGCGGGCATATTACTAATTAAATAAACATGACCCAATTGATGCAGGCAAGTTATGGTGGACTGTCAGAACCAAGTTTTAAATAAATCACCGACACTTTTTGTTTAGATTAAATTTTTAGAAGTTCAATTTTTCTAATTGGAAGCATCAACTTGTGAAAGATTATTTGTCTTTACCAACTGTAATCTTGTTACGCAACTTAAGAAAATATTAACAACCATCTCTATAAAGTGATTTTTAAATTGTATTTGATGACAATTTGATGGCCATAATTTTATGTACATAATATATATCATGAAAAGGTCATAGAAGTATAATTTCTAAAAGTAATAGTCATTTTGCTTTTGCCAGTGATGTTGACTCAAGAAAAAAAAAAGAGTCGCCTGAGGTAAATTAGAAAAGGGCTCCCTACTCTCAGAAAGGGCACCTTTGAGTTCTGCAAGAGTATCTATAGCATGTTTAGAAACTGATTTGAAATGATCTCATAATGTTCGGACTTATCCCCAAACTTTTAATTTATAGGTTTTTGATGTATGTTAGTTAAAATGCAATTCCCCCCCCCCCCCCACTTGTCTAAGTTTTTTTTTTTTCTTTGTTGGAAATTTCCTCTATAAATTAAGGAAGGAAAATTAATTTTAGATAATATTTGCCCTAAATGTGGCATAAATAAAATGTTTCAATGAATTATAATCTGTACAAAGTGAGAAATTTTCATTTTAAAAAATGAAATGAAGTGAAACTAATGTAATTAATTTATATCTTTTATGTGCTTTTTCGAATTTGCATGACTTATACATATGTTTATTGTGTATAGGAATACTTATTGCATGTTTTGAAAAGGGTTTCAATTTTATCAAGTCTTTGACATGATTTATTGTCCAGAGGACAGTGTTCCTTCTTATCACTCAATGATATCACACTATTACAAGTTTTCATTCAAGGGTCACTGTCATATTCAGTACTGCACTGCACCTATATTGAAGCAAGCATTTGAACAAAAAAGGACTCTATGTGGATAGATTAGGGTGTTAATAAGTGTTTTGCTCAGAAATGCAGTGTGAAATGAAAAAGAACACTTTTTATTTAAGAACTCACCCAACTTCTAGAATAGGTTATTACAAAACTTCCTAAGAAATCTTTAGAAATCATTACAGTTACAAAAGAAATTCATAAGCAAATCAGTTTAGCTTTTAATAAAAATTATCAAAATTAGGAGAATAGATCAGAATTCTATCAAAATTTCTTTGTTTGAAACAATTAGTAAATGAGTTCCAAACAAAGATTTTCAAAGTTACTGAACATAAACCCTTTGACCTTATTTAGAAGTATGACAAACAATTTAACTCATCCATCAGTTGATAATTATAAGAACTGAAAAATTCCAATTCAGAGCACTGAAAATTACTGGAATAATTGACACAGAGACATGCAAATTTTGTATTGCAGCTAAATACCATTTTGGCCCAAATATAACACGATATTTTTTTACTGATCATTTTCCATTAAAAACCTTACTTGGGCTAAATTTGCTGCCTAAATATAGGATTTTTCTAATTATCTTGATGAAAATTTTTAAGGTCGTATTATATTTGGGCTAATGTGGTTAATTTATCTGTAATAAGAAGGCCGGTTTAATTGTGTAATCATTCAAACTTGCAAGTGTACAAAACAGTAAATTAAAAATTGAATCGGTCCAAAAGTATGATAACTGTGTATTCAGCTGGCTACAAGTCTAGAATTATGATTGTTTATTAATTAGCAATTACATATTTGTCAAGCATAATTACGAATATTTGAGAATAGACAGATTCTACATTTGTGAATCTCCCAAAATGTAGTTATTTACACATTTTGGAGAATTCACCCAAAAATGTGTAAATAACTTTAGAAAGTTTTGAATTTCCCAACCGCATTTCTCCCTCTTAGTGAATGCATGCATTCAGGTGATCGGGTTTTGCAGTTACGTTAGCCAAAATCAAACATCCAAAATGAGGCATCTTCAGGTCAAGTATCAGGCACATATAAAAAAGGCAGTGACAATATGAAAAATATCAATGCAGAAAGATAGATTTTAATTGCTTTAGTTTGTTGAAAAGGGCGGATTTCATTTATAGTAATTTTTTAAAAGGTTTGTTTTAATTAATCCTATTTTTATAAATGGCCTTTATATTCAATAGTATTTTTGTGAAGAAGTTTTTAATAAATCTCTCTCATTTCTTTTCTCTCTTTTTGTTGTTGTTGTTGTTATGGACTGCTAAATGATCCTAAATTGACTTGTAAGGGGGGGGAAAAGTGATGTCAAATAATAATGTGAAAGATGCAGGGTGCAAATACAAAAGAAAAAGGACTGAAAGCAGGGTTGTTAAAACCCGGGTTCTTTCAGAAAAAAACCAACCTACTGGGTTTTTTCAGGGTTTGGGGGGGGTTTGGGTTTTATCAGGGTTTTTTCAAAGGAAGGGATGGGGTTTCAGAATATTTGAAAAACAATTTTTCAAATGGGCTTTTTAAAAAAAACCCACCTGGGTTTTTTCGGGTTGGGCAAAATCATAACAACCCTGACTGACAGGCACTAAAAAGGTATTAAAAGGGCACCCTACCAAATGAATCTAAAGTCAACACTTGCCAGGACATCTCTAATTTTTCTGCTCACGAGATATTAAGGATCTCTTCAAAACATTATTAATAACTAGATTATTTTTTTACAATACTTTTATTATACATTTGTTCTTTCAGTTGCCAGTACCTTACAGAAGAAATAAGCCCAGCCATACCTGCTGTAGCAGCAGTACTGTTTTTGTTTGTGATGTCTACTTTGTTTCGTACCAGTTTTAGTGATCCTGGAATCATACCCAGAGCTACCCAGGATGAAGCTGCTGATACTGAAAAACAAATTGGTATGCTTTTGTTTCAACAGCTTAGTAAAATTTACTGTCCTAAAATTGGTTGCAAAAATTTTCATTCTGAACATTAATGGCATAAATTTGTTTTATTGGAAATTTTGAATTATCTAAAATTCTGTAATTATCTTATTAAGTGTATTAATAAGGTATGTAGATAGCACCGTGTTTATATAATGTTCTTTCACAGTCAATTTAGATAACTTAGCTTGCACAAAAGTTTATCCAAATTGTAATCAAGGCGCATTGAATGGAGTTCGTCTCATGGAATCGATTCCTATTTTTTTTCCACTTGAAGATTTTGGCAGGTTAATCCTAAATTGGCTTTGACATTTGATTGATGTCTGAAAAATTCATTCCAGACCATCTGACTACAAAAGTTTTTCCAGTGTTTGTACCAGAGTTATTGCTTATAGATTCGTCCATAGATCATTTTTACAATAACTTTTTTTACCCGAGTGATACAAATTAATGACAATAATTGAAAATTGTACTATGTTGACCCTGTTACTGGTTTTGCTAACATTATTTATAGACAGCCATTTACTTCTTTTATATATTGCCATATTTAAACTCATCAGATGTAGTAAAAGTATTTTAGCTGCCAAAATGATTAACACCAATGCAGTGCTCTCAAAGTTATTACATAAGTACCTCAGTTTCTCTTTAAAAATGCATCCAAAAGCTGTCATCAAGCATTATTAAGATTTTATGCTTGATTTATTAAGAAAAATTGATTAGATAAAATCCTTAATTCTGAGATTTAATCTCAGAATTTAGAATTTCTGATATGGGCTAGTTCTTATGTTAGTTCTTTCAACTCTTTCAGAAGTCCCAAATGGATCCAGCTCACCAACATACAGACCACCTCCTCGTACAAAAGAAATAGTCATTCAAGGCCAGACGGTGAAGTTGAAATATTGTTTCACTTGTAAAATATTTCGACCCCCTAGAGCATCACATTGTAGTTTATGTGATAATTGTGTAGGTCAGTATTGCTTATGAAGAAAATATTGCAATTGAGTTATTGTTTGTGTGATGTTCTGTGTTTATTCCATGCTTTATATCTGGGGGGTGGGGGTGGGGGGATTTCAGCGTGCTTTCAATTCAATCATTACATATAGTCATAGCTGTAACTTTGTGCCTTTTTTTTACAGTGTAAAAATTTTGTATTAATTGTATGGTTGTACTAATGAATAAGGGTACTGTACAAATTTTTAATAGAACTTCTGAAACTTACATTTTTGAACATCGCTCAGCTGTAAACTGTGCTTTCCCACATACCTATGCTCCTGTGTTTTTTCTTTGGGGATGGTACAGAAATAAGAATGTTCTGCATTTTTTCTTTTTTGTTTTTTTAATTCGGAGGATTTTTGCAATTCTCTCTCCCCCCTCTTTCTACTTTGTATTGCCAAATTCTGCTGTTTGTTTATTAACATTTTTGGCAGGAGAAATTCTGATAAATATTTTATGCTTCAGCAACCTAATTTCGATATTTTCACCTTCATCCTGAGAGTAAATATTTTTCCTTCAGTATTCTTTTATTTAAACCTACAATGCCATTATGTATTTTTTACATTTGAAAGTTACTAAGTTAAACTTGGAGTATTTAGAAGTTATTAATTAATAATTAATAATTTTAAGAATTAAGTTTTCTTTTAGGAATCTATACTAAAATTTTTATTTTGCTAAGTTAAAAATTTAAATATAATTTGCACTTATGAGCACTGATCTCAGTACTTCTTAATATATCTACTTATAATATCTTCTGTAGTAAGTTTTGGGTGTTTTTTCATGTGACATTTATTTGAACAGAAAAAAATTTTACTTGTCATTCTATGATATGATAAAGTCATAATTGTTTGTAGCTAGTTTGAATTATGTTTTGTATGATTTTATTTTGCTACATAAGCATCAAAGCAAAAGAGCCTAATAATTTTGCTACTGTGTGTAGTAAAAGGTAAAGTTAAATTGTACTAATTTTCAAATTGAAATGTTCGCAAGCCTTTGTAGCTAATGTGATGCTTGTATAAGCCAATATTTGTTGCTAACAAAAAAATTACAGTTAAAATTACTATCTATAACTTCACTAATCTTTGGCAATTTTGCTTTCAGTGTTATCTAATTTTATGTACTGGTTGCAATGATAATCTGTACTATGTTTTTTGAAAATGTTTAAAGAAGAAAGATGCATTTATCATCTCAAATTTCCTCGCTTTCTGTTATATTAATATAATTTATAGCACATATGGGCAACCGCGGGCCGAATGTGGCCTGCCATGGCTTTTGATCTGGCCTGTGGAACATATCTAAACCCCATATAAACCATTCAAACTCCCATATAAATTCCAATTATACAACCCAAGACTTCGCTAACACCCTAAGGTTTCGCCCGCGACATCGCTAACATCCTAAAGATTGGCCCGCAACTTTTCAAAGGTTGCCTATACCTGATTTATAGTATGAATAATTAGTCATGTTTAATATTATTCAAATGTAATACATTATTCATTATGAATTTTTTAAGTGACCTCCCCAAAAAATATTTTATTAATATTTATTGTTGCTTTTACTTTTAGAGAGGTTTGATCATCATTGTCCTTGGATTGGCAACTGTGTAGGGAAAAGAAACTATCGTTATTTCTATTTATTTATTCTATCTCTAGCCTTTTTATGTGTTTTCATCTTCTCCTGTGTCATTACTCATCTTGTTTTATGTAAGTATTTTTCAAAGAAAAAAAAAAAAGTTATAACGAGGGTGTCCAGTGCTAATGGTGCCCAATGGCTATTTCCTAAACTGTCAGCAAGAGACACATAGTTCTAATAGGAAACGTGCTTTAAGTTGTATAATCTATTATTTCATAAACAATCCAACTCAATAAATCAATTCCTATAAAAATTACAAAATTCAAGTTTTTATGCAGTCCCCCAGTCCTATCAGTTATATTTAGAAAAAATTTTCTTCATACAATTTCATGCACAATTTAAAAAATTAAAAAAAAAATCTGCCTACGACCAAAATTCACCGAGTTACAGTTGCTTGAAGTTAGAGCACTTTTTGAGTTGCAAAATAGGGATTGTATACTATACAGAATGAATATGAGATAAATTAATGTACATGGTTTTGAGCTTTGTAATATTTATTAGCAATTTCATTAACTATTTTATGAATGTTGATTGCAATAAAAAAGATTAACATTTATGTGTATTCAATAAATTAACATAAAAATACAACTTATACTGAAAATGGAATTTTTTAAAGGGTTTTTTTAATGAACTCGTGTTAAATAACTTAATATTAAAAAAAAAAAAAACAAGATAAGAAAACACTATTGCCCATTAAATTAGAAAATAAGACATTTTAAAATACGAATATATGCATTTTAGAAACTTAAAATAATATTATGAATCCTGTTAGCATAACATTTGCTCAAAATAGCTTCCTTCAACTGCAATGCAAATATGCACCCATGTAAAAAACTCTTCCTGTACTTTGCATAGCATACTCGGTGTTACACATCTGCATGCTACACATATACAATTTAGTAAGTCTGTCCCCTGATAGATTTTTATAGATTTTCCTGCCTAAAACCCTCTGCTCAAAGATTAGTAATCTAAAATTTGCTTTGCTTCTTTCTCTGCATTATGCCAGAAAATGAAATAAAACTTATGATTTAAAATTTCAATATGGTCCCTTAACGGTTTGCCGTGAGAGGACATTTTTAATTGTGGAAAAGTGGCTTGAGTCAAAATGTTTGCTGCTCCATTATTCAGTGTATTTCGGCATTAAAAGGTGTAAAATTTTTTTTAATATAACTGATAGGACTACAGGACCAAGTAAATATTTAAATTTCATAGTTTGTACAGGAATTGATTTACTGACTTTGAATTTTTCTGATATATTAGATTATACAATTTAAAGCATTTTGCAATTGGAACTATGTGCTTCCAACTGTTTAAGAAATAGCCACTGGACATCCTGTGTGTGTGTGTGTATGTATGTATGTATATATATAATAAATCTCGGCTGTTCGAACCTCGCCACGGGTAGACCCCCTAATTTTTTAGTTTCATTATTGCCATATTAAAACGATATTAATTGACATATCATTTTATCTCTCACGTTCGTGTATTTTGCCTGGTAACCCTATGTTGAAATTTTTATGATTGTAACCTATTTATAGAACAAAAAATTTTCGGACAATTTTCAATAAAGGGGGTGAGAGATAAAATGACATAGTCATTAATACAGGGTGTCCCAAAAATAGCACCCAAACTCTTACAACCAGATTCCTTGTTGGAAGTAAATAAAAATTGTCCAAAGAACTGTACCTGTACAATCCATATTTTTACAAGAAAAATACGGAAAACAAAGCATGATGTCACGTGCGGTACAAGCAAAAAAACACTATTTGACACAATCAACAACGGCATTTGAAAATATTTAAGTCAGATGTTCAAAGTGTCCGCCATGCATATCGAGGCAGGCTTGGGCATGCCGTGGAATGGATGTCTGCCCACGTTGCAGCATCATGGTGTCCACTGAAGTACTAGTAGCATGCAGACGAGCAACTAAGTCCCTTTGTGTAAAACCGATTCCTTGAGATGGCCCCATAGGAAAATATCCAACGGTGTAAGATCTGGCAATTGTGGCGGCCATAAAACAGATTCCCCACATACAATCCACAGGCCTCACAAATGGTCCTTTTTTTCCCTTGAAGTCCCTTTTTTTGTTCAAGGTCCTTAGAAGTCCTTTTTTTGCAGAAATGGTCCCTTTTTTCCCTTTTTCATGGTGCTAGCTGTGGGTTCTAGTCATTCAGAAGTCACTCTATTACAAACTTTTTATCTATTGGACGATGAAATGTTTTCACATGACATGTGATGTTATATGCTGTCATCTTCTTCCCTGTTAATTTATGAAATATTGCATTGTCTGGACTGTTTAAGGCAAAAAGCTTCACTTTAATGTGTTTGTCGCCTTATCATAACTCAAGTCTTTACTTTTGATTTGTTTAATAAAAATTCAAGAATTACATTTAATTTCTGCAAACTCTTTGCTCTTTTTTTTATGATTCAAATTAAATGTGTTAGTTTTGGTAAAGAAACATGATTGTGATGGGGTATTCCAAATTTATTTCATAAATACAAGTTGAATCTTTTTTAGGAAAGAGATTTCAATTCAACATATCTGTTACAAATGCTAAATCCCTGTATACAGAATTTTTAATGGAGCACAATTTCTTACTAAGAATTGCTGATCATGCAGGCCCGTTTTTTGAAAGTTGTTTCTTGATTCAGGAAAGATTCATGGAAAAACGTAAATGTGCCAGAACTAAAGCTTCAGGAATCAAATGGTTTTGTAGATGGAAAATAAAGCAATTACAATATTTATTGAACTTGAAATTCAAAATTTTATTGCTTAAATGTTGTTCCTACATTCTTTCAGACTTTTTCCTTTTTGTCAATCTCATCCCAGATACAAGCAGATATTTTATGTGTATACAAATTATAACTGCTATGAATTAGTCTGGTTTCTAGTTAGAAAAACTGAAGTGTTTCTGTTATTTAAATTTTTTAAGATATATAGTTATATGTACGTCAGTTTATAAACAATTTCCTTCTTGTGTATGAGCTTTTTTTCAAACAGAACTGGTCCCTTTTTGGTCCCCTTTTCAGACAAAACAGCTCCTTTTTGGTCCTTTTTATGATTAAAATAGCTCCTTTTTTACCCGGAATTGGCCTTGAAATTCTGTTGTGAGCCCTGAATCCAGCAGCCTGGGTATGCCATATCCAGCCAATCACGTACAGGAGCACAGAAATGTGCTGGCGCCTCATCATGCAGGAACCAAAGGCTGCGTATTGCCGCTATGGGTATGTCATTGGTGAACTCTGTTAAGAATCATTGAGAAATACCAAGTAGGACTGTCCCGAGAGTCGTTCAGGCAACAGATATGGACCAAGCAAGTGATCCCCGAGTATGCCGGCCCACACATTTAGAGACTAGCTTTGCTGATATGCCTGCAGCTGGATTGCATGCAGATTGTCTTGGGACCACATATGGTTGTTGTGGTGGTTGAATACCCCATCATGAGTGAAACATGCTTCATCGATCCACGGGATATGTGCATTGAAATCATTATCTGTGTTCTGTTGTTGCAACGGCCATTTACAAAAGTCCATGTGTTTCTGAAAGTCATCTAGTTGAGACCTTGCACGGATGTGTACTAAAATGGATGTAGTCCCTCTGACCATAAGATCCTGTGCACACTACTTTTACTCGAATGCAACTGCCTGGCTAGTGCACACTAGAGATGAGTTCGGGTTCATTTTTTGAAGCCCGAGCAATATTATTTAAGTCGGAGCCCCGAGCCCGAAATTTCAGCTAAAGATTAAAATAAATTCAATTACTTCATTGATAGAATATAATAAATTTTGCCTTTTGTACAAATTAAAGACATATGTAGTTGCGAACTCCCAATGCACTGTCTAATTCTTTGTATCCATCCTTTATCAAAAAATGTCGGATCTCATGACTAACTAAGGAATATAAACCTCCGTTCTAAAATACCCAAAGAGCTTCACGCACCTTCTAGGCGTCCGTGCCGCTATTTTTATTTATTAAGTACTTTTGTTTTCCTCATGAATCACTTTTTAAAATCTGTTTCAAGCAGTATGCTCAATAAAGGAGAAATTTTTAACAAGCCCGAGCCCGAACTCAATTGTGAATTACAGAGCCCGGTTCGGGCTCGGGCTGAGCCCATCTCATCTCTAGTGCACACGTACTGACCTCTGGCATATCGTCTACCTGTCGTAGTATTGTATCTGCCTGTGTTACAGTCAGTGCACTCTGCGGTCTTCCAACATCGTGACAACTGTCTCTTGGGCAGACGTTTCCCGTATTCTGCAGTCTGTCATCCAGCCTTTCTAATTACTTTGGTATTGGGAGGGTAGCATGATGGATATCAATGGGCATATTCTAGCTGTTCATAAGGCATTCCCCTTACATTTGCTGTACATCAAATACGCGACACAATATTTACAAACGGAATACATAATCACGATGCAAAGAATACCAATGCTAACAGATGCCACCTTTTTAATACAGGTTCAACGGCAAATAAAGTGTTTTTGCTTGCACTGGATGCGGCGTCATGCTTTGTTTTCGTATTTTTCTCGTAAACTATGGATCATACAGGCAGGTACAGCTCTTTGGGCAATTTTTATGTACTTCCAATGAAGAATCTGGCTGTGCAGAGTTTAGGCACTATTTTTGGGACACCCTGTAGATATATATATGTACACATACTGTTTTGTTATTTTGTAATTTTTATGTGTATGGATCATTCTGAAAAGAAAAGCTTAAACTGTAGATTTTTAACTTGGTTTCTTTAAATTTATATTTGCATAATAGTTTTTGTTTAAAGGATAGTAAATATCAAAAAAATTCTTAATATCTTTAAATTTATCATTTTAAAAAGGAAAAAATTACATGATATGCCTTTTTAACTGTTTTAATCTGGTTTGTTTAAAATTTTGCCACGATACAACATTTCATATGAAATTAAGAACTATTCTTTTGATTCTTCATACTTTTCTTTAAATTTTGTCATTTGTCATGATAGTCTCTAATCATTTTCATGATTAGTTTACTAGAAATTGTTGGCATTTAAAAAAAAGCAGTCATTATTTGAGCATTGCATATTATGAGGAATGTCCCCAGAAAGTAGTACCCATTTGCTTTTTTTTTTTTTTTTTTTTTTTTTTGTAGTAGAAGTAAATAATATTTTTTATTTCAATGAAAGTAATTGATTTTGTTGAGACATTTGTGATATCTTGACAAAAAGCATTTTTAGCTCATTTTCTGATCTGCATTAAGCTTTTATTACATCATGCTCATCAATATCCTATTAATCCTTCGAGCTACATTATGCACAAAACATAAATAGCATTAAAAAATCCAGAACCAAGAATAATTAATAGAGACAGGCCTTAAGTGTTGTACACAACTATTTAGTAGAAAAAAAAAAAAAAAAAAAATAGCTATAAGAGCTAAAAAAAGGTTGGATTTATATACCAAGTGAGATCTCGTGAGCCTAAGCCTAACTACAAGAACCCAATAAAGTGGAGATGAACTGGAAACTAGATTAATCAAGCTCTAATCTTCAGGTGCTGCCACTATATATAGTGTATAACCCAAAGAAGTCGGACACTTGAGGTTTTAAAGTTTTATTATTTAATTAGTTAAAAACATTAAAAAGCCTAAAATCTCCGTAAAATAATTAAAACACGCACCATGAGCGCTTTCGACAGCCTAGCCCGCTGTCATCATCAGAACTGAGCTACTTGGCTCGTTTACCGCTTCTTCTTCACCAAGGTCTGCCACGACTGCTCGATCTGCGCATGCACCATGTCGTTGACAGCTCCCTCTTGTGTCATTATTTGAGCAGGAAGCGCTGGAAATAATGACACAAGAGGGAGCTGTCAACGACATGGTGCATGCGCAGATCGAGCAGTCGTGGCAGACCTTGGTGAAGAAGAAGCGGTGAACGAGCCAAGCAGCTCAGTTCTGATGATGACAGCAGGCTAGGCTGTCGAAAGCGCTCATGGTGCGTGTTTTAATTATTTTACGGAGATTTTAGGCTTTTTAATGTTTTTAACTAATTACTAAGGTATTTCCGTGTTCAAATTTTATCTAAGTTTTATTATTTATTTCTAAAGAAATACTGGGTAAACTGCTATGGGAGTTCAAGTATGTAAGGAACATATTTAATTGGTACACTTGTCAGTGAAGATAGTGTCACAATGAATTTTGGTCCCAACAGCAAAAAGAAAAAAAAAAAAAAAAAAAAAAAAAAAAAAAAAAAAACTTTTTATCACCTTCCATTATCAAAATCTGCTAGTTATCAGTAAGTTTTACAAATGTTTCATCTCTTATATTAAATGCTTGTCTGTAGTTTTATGCAAACAATAGGCTGTATATTTTTAAAATTATAGGATTAGATAAGTGATGTACTGCCTTTACAATGTTATATAAATTAGTTTTCTTTAACTCAAATTGTTATTAAGATATCAAAATTTAATTTTTGTATGTATAAGGCAATACAAACAATTCTCTGTTACTCTTCCACTTTTCTGTCTGTGTGCCTGGATTTGTATTAAAGTACTATAAATAAATTGAAATAAACTGGTTTTTATTTACTTAATTTAAAATTTAAATTGCCATTTCAAAAAATATCTTACATAATCTGTATATCTGAATCTATAAAACTGCAATTATTATTTGATAAATGACTTAATATCATTCATAGTGCATAAAGAAGAATACATTATCTTGCTTTGAAGTATAAAGGTTTGTATTGTCTATCGATTAAAAGCCATGAAAGGAATTAAAATCATATTAAAAAGCTAAATGTACACAGTTCGTCATTTGTGCACTGATCTGTCTTCCTTCAAATTCACCTTCCAACCTGGATCTATTAGGGCATGCATTATATCGTTTATGATGCCATCTATTGTTATGATTTGCAAAGCTTCCATTTTTAGAACATAATCTTGATTTCAGGAAAAGGATACTTTTTTCTATTTCTTGACATTGATGTCTATGCTATGTTCGAGGGCCGTTCTTAATTTATTAAATTTTAAGTTGGCCATGTGTTCTTTTTTCCTGTCTTTTATTTTCCTTTTTATTACTCCAATATAGCAGCCTGGTTCATTAGTGTCTTGGTGAGTTGGATTTATTTTATATATCCCTGCAGTTTCCTCTTTATCTATTTCATCTTTGCTATTGCCTATACTCTTAAAAATATTTTTATTTGGTTTTATAGGTATTTTTATATCTGTTTTTGATGCCTCATTAGATATTTTAATAGCCGTTCCCTTGCAGTAAGGTATAGCTTTGTTGCCTATTTTCAATGTGTTCAAGCATTTTAAGTCTTTTTTTGTACAGTTTCTTGACTAGGTTATTAGGGTATCCTGCATTTGTGCATTGCTTTTTAATGAAATGTGTTTCTTCTTGGAGGACGGTTTCATCAGAACAGAATTTTATTGCACGATTAATATAAGATCTTACAGTTGCAATTTTAAATTTGTAAGGTGTTTTTGAATTGAAATTGACTATTTCATTATTGTTAGTGGCTTTTTGATAAACAGTCGTATGTATTATATTTTACTTGTCTCTAATAACTTTTACATCCAGAAAGTTGATAGTATTGTTTTGTTCTTTTTCTATTGTGAATTGTATGTTGGGGTCCGTTGTATTAATTTCTTTAAGTATTTCATCAACTTCGTTAATATTAATAATGGCAAATACGTTGTCGACATGTAACCATGGATTGATGCTATTGTGAAATTTACTTTTAATGATTTCCTCTATTAATCGCATTTTCCAAGAAATTTCAAAGAAATGGTAAAATTATCCGATTTCCGTAATCAAAATTATGCTTTAAAAATGGAAGCTTTGCAAATCATAGCAACTGATGGTGCCGTAAACAATACAATTCATGCCCTAATAGATCCAGGCTGGAAGGTGATTTTTAAGGAAGATAGATGAGTGCACAAATGAAAAACTGAGGATGGTGGTGGATGTGACACCGAAAGTGCTTTTTAAAGGATTTTAGTGTACTTTTGGCTTTATAATAGTATTGTCTATTTCTGGAAGTGTACATTAAATTAGATAGTTAAATTTCTTTTTTTAAAAATCACTTTAAGAATGATTGAAAATTTCACTCTTCAGTTCAAAATTTTTATAATCAAATTTGATATTTATTGTCAACTTGTTGTTCATTTTTACCAAGTATGCAATATGTAAAAGTTCTTTGGGTGCATATATGCACATTGCTTGTTTGTTTTGAGTGATTATTAAATCGGAATTTATTATTATTTAATATTATTTTGAAAAATACATATTTTTTTAGCCTCTACTGTTTATAAAGGGGTGAAATATCTTTAAAATTATCTATGGACCATCTGTTTAAATGTGCAGTTATGTTTTAGCTTATTTCTGTTTTATTTTTTAGTATCTAGAAATGGCACATTCATAGATGCTGTCAGAGAATCTCCAGCAAGATATCCTTTTAATTTTTTTTTTAACTTAATATTACTGTTGTTATAAAAACACAAAAACGTGTGTCTGTAATGCTTTTCATATAAAAAAGCACTCTTTGAAAGCAACATGGACCACTTTAAACCTTTAGGAAATTGAGCAATTTTTATCTTTTAATTGTTATAAAAAAGTTATATTATTTGAAAAACCGTAAATGATAATTTTTTCTGCATCAATTAATCCTTTGAATTCAGTAGGTTTTTAAACACTATTTGTTATTGAAACATAAGCAGTGGACAAAACTGTATTCCCAGGCATCAAGTCGCTTACTTATAAAACTATATTAATACTAAAGCACACCTGCCAACTGCTCCGGTTCTTCCGTATTAAATCCATAAATATATAACTACTCCGGACACTCTGTACAACATAATATTTTCTCAAAAAAAAAAAGCCAACATTGGAATAGAACTATTGGAAAAAAAACATGTTTTATCCTACAGGGGCGCGGGGAGATCCATTGCCATATTCAAAAGTAGGAGTGACTTTACCATACATTCAAGATGCCGCAAAACCTTTTTGTGTTTTGTTTTTTAATGTATAGTAAAGATTTAAAAAATATTCTAGTTTCAAAATCTGTTACTTTCTTTTAAAATACCAAAATTGTACAATAATAATATATATGACCTTTCCCTTTTATTTTTTAATTCAAATAATAATAACCTCTAAGCTCTTTATATTGTTCCACTGCAATTTCAATATAAAATCATGCATGCTTTAAAGTTTGAACTTCCATTTATCTTAGAAAATAAATCTTAAAATTGTGTCTTTATAGTTTGGCTTCGTATCCATCTGTCTAGATTGGACAGATAGGGTCACATCTTTTCTGGTATAAGAATTATTATTTAACAGTTTTGTGTTCCATATGTTATTTTTTTAGGAATCAAACAGTTTAAAATATCCATAAAAGCTTTTGTGACTTAATGAGTAGAAATATAAACAAACTGCAATTTTTTTTAAAATGCTCTCATGAAAAGTCTGCATTATTTTCTGTTACATCATGAGTTTTAAGGTTTTTCTACATTCAGTCTACACATTTGTTTCTTATTAATTCATTGTGAGAATGAATACAATGGCCACTACTGGCTCTAACCGAACCATATCAACCCAGTCCTTATATATCATTAGCTATCTTACTGGCAAAGCAATAACAAAAGCATTGTATTTCATTGAAAGCTGTACTATGACAAGTAATTCCATAACCATGTCTTAGATAAACCAAAAATTTGATAAATTAGCTTGTTATAATTAACAACAGGTGCTGGCCACTGTGTGCCTTCCTACTTACTGTGCTTCCTACCCAAAGATAAAATAAAGCAATATCTAGTGTTAGGAATTTGTGAAAAGATCTGCTCTTTTAAAGCTTAATTTTGTCTAAAATTAATGTTCTATGTTTTAAATAATTAAAGTTGGTCTTGTTTTATGTAAATCTGTTAATTAAAGCTTAAGTTATGAATTTTTAAATTTCCAATTAAATAGCATGAGTGGCGATTTCTCATCAAATACATTAGTTGGGTCATTTCATGTCAAACCAACACAGAAAATGGCAGTTTATAACCCAACCCCATCCAATTCTTTTCAAAATTCACACAGTTATTGTCACTATGATCTGTATCCATATATCAAATTTTAAATTCCTATCTCATTTCAAAAAAGAAAAAAAAGTTACAAATTTTTTTTAAAGTGAAAAAAATGTGATAATTTACCTCATAAAACAGCACATAACTTCTTTTCTATTTGTGCTACTGAAATAAATGAGGGCTTATTTTAAAGCTCTTGGTGCACACTTTGTGATATATAACCTGTCAAAACTCGAAAGAAAAAATCTATGTTACTTAAACTTGACCTTTAACCTTGAATTTCTCAAAACATGCCCTTTTTTTCCTTGATTTTTTTTTCTTTTTTTAATATTTTAATCACCTATTTTTGTTTTATAGGATTATAGATTTTCAAGCTGTGACTTTCAAGGCTTTTTAAGTTATGAATTTTTAAAGAAATAACATTCACAACTATGTGCAGTGCTGTACTATCTATTTATAATTACTATTAGTTCTAATTATGAACAAAATATCTTCCTTTATAGGATATGCATAAGACTGTAAATGTTGAAACTGCTAAAACTATTTGCAACACACAACAGCTACACTGCTTCATTCCACTGAATAAAAACAACATTCACATTAAAAGATATTCAAGAGCCACATTGCTTAAAACAATGTGTATCTCCAGCAAAACTGAACTACCCTTGACATATATTTGTGGATTTATAATGTATGTATATGAGGGAAATTGGTGGGTTGGCTCTGAACATCTTTAAAGAAATTGAAGAAATTAAAATTATGTTATTGCATTCACATGGACCTTCACCATCATAAAATACATATCCTATAAAGGGAGATATTTTGACTGTACCTAGAAGCAACATATTAAAAAAAAAAAAAAAAAGATGATGTAAACACTTGTAGAGGAAGAACTTAAACAATTTCTTCAAATAGTAAACAGAACTAATTTATACAGTGCATGAATAACATATCAGGCCTAAAAATATGAACACTATATATACATATCATAAACAAATGGCTGAGTGAGAATGTCTGTTTTACATAATTTTTATGTAAATAAATAAGAATGAAAATTTGGGCTAATTAATTACTATTTTGGGCTGAAAATTTGTTCTAATTATGAAAAACGTTTTCATAATTAGAACTAATAATAACAATTAGATAGTACTGCATTGCACATAGATGTGAATGTTAGTTCTTCAAAAATTCATAACTTAAAAAGCCTTGCCAGTCACAGCTTGAAAATCTGCAATCTTATAAAAACAATAATAGGTGATTAAAATATAAAAGAAAATCAAGAAAAAGGAAAGGGACATGTTTTGAGATATTCAAGGTCAAATGACCTAGATATTTGTATTCCAGTTTTGGCATCATGTTACATATCCCTGGAAAGCTCACACCAAGAACTTTAAAATGAGCCCTCATTCATTTCAGTAGTGCAAATAGAACAGAAGTTATGTGCTGTTTTATAAGGTAAAGTATCACACTTTTTAAAAAAGTTTTAAAACTTGTAACTTTTTTTTGGGGGGGGGGGGGGAAATGAGGTAGGAATCTAAAATTTGATATCTGGCTACAGTTCATAGTAGACAACAACTGTGCCAATTTTCAAAAAAATCAGAGGGGGTCACGTTGTAAGCTGGGGGCTACTAGACATGGAATGACCCAGATATCGCCTAGCTGATTTCAGTTTTGAAAACTTAATTTTTGTCACAAATTTAAGCAATATTTCACCAAAAGCTGCCTTGCTTGGTAGCTATTTTGTGTTATTTTGAGATATTTCTAATGATTGTTATCGTCAGATCATTGGCAAATTACAAAATAGGATACTTTGTTCACGAGGCTAGTTGCATAGTCTTTGAACAAAGAAATGTGAAATTAAGGAGAAATTCATTAACAGTAATATAATTTTGTTATTTTTGGATTCTGTATTTTGTTACCTAATATTTTTATTTCCTCTTATATATTATTCCTCCTATATTCCAGAAACCTCGGATGCTATATAAATGTTACGAATTTCTTAATACACTCATTAGGAGAAACTGTTAATTTTATCCAAATTTTTGTTACATCTCCCACCCTCTTTCTCCTTTAGTTCACTAAAATTTTCAATTATTTTTCAGTTACTCATTAAAAATGACTGAACTGGTTCAACCTGTTCAAGCCTTTATTTCATTTCTGTTTTTAAGAAAATCTACTTAAGAAAATGAACCTCAAGCTATAAACTTCTCAGTTTAGTCAATCTAGCAAAATATCACTGACAAAGTTGAACAGAAATCGAATTTCTTTTTATTGCTGTTTTCAAAGATTTCCAAGAGTTTTGTTTAAGTTCTGTATGTTATTGTTATTAAATTGTGAACTTAAACAAAGTTGTAGATGTAAACAATTTTTATTTCTTTCAGGCTCCCCCCCCCCCCTGGTTTGTAGTTTAGTTTAATTTTTAAACTATTGTACCCATCTAGGTTATAACTGTTTAGTTAATCACTAATTTTAATGTCAGTGCAATTGTTCTGTATATGTTTACCTTTGTAGGTTTGTGTATTTGTGTGATGTGTTTCTGTAATACATGTAGCTAACTTTAGTGATTTTTTCTTTAACACTTTGTACTGTTGTGGAAGGAGTTATATGTTTCTTCTGTGTGTGGTCCATTTTGGGTCTTGCTGGATTTCATACATATTTAACAACATCTAACCAAACAACAAATGAAGATGTAAGTATCTATGGATAGTACTGTAAATTTCTAAAGAAACTAAAAAAATTTTCTAGAACTTTGTTTATTATAAAATTGGACTTCTTCTAATATTCATTATTTATCGTTTATCTTGAGTTCAAACAGATTTTATTTCCAAATAACAATTTCATTGAAAATGTCTCCTGTTCATAAGCAGAGTTCTTTAGATTAATTCTTTTTTAATGAAGAATTTGTGTACATGTGTGAAATTTATTTTAAGTTCTCATATTTATTTACTTTTTAAATCTTATTAGAAAAGGCAGGGGGGGTCTTGAGAAAAGTGAAACAACTGTGTTTTGGATATTTGCTTGCTCTGAAGCACCAAATCTGGGCACCAAAGCTAAATCTTTAATTTTTTAATTGTAACAGCAGTTAATTAATTTGCATTAGTTTTTATGATTTGAATCTGTTGTCACTTAATTGAACTTCACTATGTGAATATTTTATATACTCAACATTCCTTTTGAGCTTCATGCTACTATATTCAATAACTTGTATAATACTTTCTTAAGCTGAAATTTTTACTATTTGAAGTATTGAATTGTGGAATATAAAAGCCTTGAACATCTTATTTTCAGTTTTTTTAAAATCCATAACATTATAATTTCTGTGCCTAGCATACTTTTGAATAGTAACGTTTGTTAGAATTTTTATATCTGTAAAATAGTATCCGTGTCTTTATTTACTTAATTTTTCTCTTTATAGATAAAAGGTTCTTTTTCCACAAAGCGTGGCCAAGATGTGTTCAATCCTTATAATAGTGGATCTCTTATAGTAAATTGTTGTTCTGTAATATGTGGGCCAAATTATCCCAGGTAATGCGCTATAAATATTTTGAATAATTCTTGCTGATATCTTAAATTTTTTCATGTTGTTCCAATGTAGTGGTGTAACATGAGAAGCATTTAGACGGTTGTTAAATTATTATAACCAGTTAATGTTTTTACGAGTCATTTAACAACAGCTGTGAGATAACTGCAGTCATACTTTTAAAAAAGTTGTTAATTCTCATTTATTTAAAGGAAGATCAAAAAAGAATTTACCTATGTTTGTAGAATAATCTGAATAACAGTTTAACTATATAGGTGTAAAATTTAACTAAGCAATACTTAAAATCTATTTTTGAAACTTTGAATGCAAAGCTTGGTACAGAAGGCAATAAAAAAGCATCAACATATAATAGCACCGATGCATCAATGAAATTAGCAGATCAGTTTTGGCATGTCATGCATTCTGAAACCAGTCTGCTATTTTAATTTTTGTCTGTGCTTAGTTTAGAGGTTGTTTCTTGATACTTATTTATACCTTACATACATTTATCTGCATTACATTTAAAAAATCCTTGTGCTTAAAAAAATTAAGTATTTTATTTTTATTTCCACAAAAGAAAACCTGGACTTCAAGAAATTTCAGCACTTATTTGTGGTATCTATAGGCATTTTGCTTAAATGTATTAAATTTTAGATTTTATATAAGGATGTGAGTTTAATTTCTAATAAGCATAACTGTCTGCCCTACCCTTAAATAAAATCTGAAATTTACATGATTGTCTTGTGTGTAAAAATGGATATAATCTTAACCACACCAAACCTATGACATACTGTGAACTATTTAAGTCAAACATTGGTGCAACAGCCCCTCTGTGTGGCCAAGGCCTGCACTGCCCAAGTGTGCCTTCGCGACCTTGGGCTCTGGGGTACGGATGCATATACCTCAACCAGGTGGTCAGCCTGGTGCAAAGCCCCCAGTGTTTGACCCCAAGAAGGCTTGGCCTTCATTTTATCAACCCATACAAGAGATGAAAGGCTGAGTCGACCTTGCAAAGCAGACAATAAAGAATACCTTGACAATAAAAAAACTTTAAATTTTTTAAACACATTTATTCAAAATCATTTGCAAAAGAAAGTACTAAATATGCAATAATAAAGATAATAATATGGCACTACTGATAGTATGATATAGTAAAGTAAAAGTAGTAATCTACAAAGTTAAACTGATTCAAGATCCGATTCGGTACCGAGGGGGGGGGGGGGTAAGCGTACATTCATCGCCTGGACCAAACCCATCACTCAGCCTCCAAACCCCCACCCCAGCACTGATGAGGATGAGGAAAAACAATTCCTTCCTCCTTTTCTCTCCTGGTATCAACTTTGACAGTAAAGGGTGTAATTGTGTTATGGGATGTGGGAAGAGAACAATTGTCTTTCAAAAGTACATTTTTGACTTCTGATTAAAAAAAATTAAGGACCCTCGCATGTCAACCCCCCCTTTAAAGCCTTTTTTTTGTTGTTTGTTTGTTCAAAATTTCTCGACTTATACGCCGGTAAATACGGTATTATAAAAGATTTTATGATTATCTCTCATCTCTCTGTTGTATATTATATCTTTTAAATTTTTATTGTGGTTTATTTTTTATGTAAGTAAATATTATATTATGTTCTTCTAATTTGCATCTTTACAGTCTAATAGATAGAAGAGGAATATTTAAAGAAGAAGGTCAGCTCAGCCAACGTTATCATTATGGAACTGTAAAAGGAGCCCAGTCCAAAGTATATATTTCTAAGTATTTTTTGCTTAGCTACATTTTTTAGGGATATTTCTTAGTAAATTCTTTGAAACAGTTTATTTTGTGCAAAAATCATTTCTCTTTGCTAATGATCAGTGTTCACATTTGGAATTTTTCAAAGGGCACCATGTTTTCCCTGCCATCTTAAAAGTGCTGAAGTGTCTTGCTCTTTAAAGAAAAGAAAGAAAAATATATCATTCTTTTTTAATGAAAAAAATAGTTCTATTAGCTTTTTTAATATGGAGTGAGCAACTCTCCTCACAACACCCAGATTTTAGAACTGAAAGTTTTTTATAAATATTTTAAATTAATGTGAATTCGGGGGGGAGGAGCAAACAAAATCAATCATAAACAATGGGGAAGAGAAAAAAGACGATAAGACGCATATAAATTTTATATATTTGTACAAAGCTATTTGTTCTACATTTCTGTGCATAATATGTAATGCAGGAAGAAATATGTTGTAGAAAGTAAAGAAAATGACTTTCTAAAAAAACACATTAGCTGCATACAGACACAAAAAAAAAATTAAAAATCCAGTAGAATGTCGAGAAAAGCATCCTGTTAAATAAATCCCACCCTGACCCTGTGGAAATTAAAAGTGAATACTGGTAATGATCAAGATTAAATTTATTGGTTGAGAAAGGAAATAATATGTTGCAGTTGCAGAATGTTAATATTTTATCATGAAATTTTAACAATTAATTTTTAAACAACTTTTTTCTATATATTTTTTTTTTATTTATTCTATGAAAAAAGTAATATTCCTACACTAAAATTTAAGTAAAATAAGTAAAGATTGTGTTTTTGTAAAATCATAAATGCCTACATTCTGACAAGAAATGAAAAATTAAAGTTTCTTGCAATCTGAAGTTTAAAATATAAAATTAAAAAGAGTATCTGTGGTTAGTAGAGTTGCGCAGTAATGAGACTTAAGTGACGGAAGAAACATTTAATTAACACAACTTACATTTACATAAAAAGTCATGAATGTACATGCAACTTAACGCTTGCCATTTTCAATTCTTATATGAACCTGAACCGTTATAAAAGCAGTTCTACTACACATTCAGCTGAGATAAGCACAAGGAGAAAACGTCACATGATGTCCAAGGATAATAATAAGCAGTGTTTGTTCCTACAGTATCTCTTACTTAGATATAATTTACTTAGGCATGAATTGTTTGGGTTAATTGTAAAACATGGAAGTTGGTTAGTATTGGAAATGGAAAGGGCTTACCTTAAGTATGCACTTGAATATTAGTTTATTTTTATTATCAAAATAGTTTTTTAAATCAACTATGTAAATATAACTAAATAAAGCTTTCCTTTTTAATTTTAAATTGCAAAAAAGTTTCTTTCTTATTTTCAGTGTAATAGATTTGTTCTATTTTAATAATTCTGTTATATTTTAACTCTGAAGTTTTAACTCTTTCACAATTCTGGTGAATAGCTGTTATGTAGCTGCAAATATGAGTTTTTGGTTATTTCATTATTCATTATATTTCATTCATTGTTCGCAGTTGTAATTTAACAAAAATTATTTAAACATCATTTTTTTAACTCTGTATTTGTGGCATTGCATTAATTATGCTGTTATGTTTATTGTCTCTATTAATTTATTGTAAATCCCTAATAGTAAAAAAAAATGAAATTCTTCTTTTCTTTAAGGTTTTAATCAATTGGTTGGAGGGGGGATGAAAATTTGGAATCTCTGAAAAATTTTACAAAAAATAAAAATAAGGTCAAGAAAAAATTAATTTTTTGACTAAAACTTAAAAGGCAATATTAATAAATGATTCTTCATTTCATGTATGAATCAGGGTGTTTACAAATACTTAACAATACTTAAGTTTAATTTTTAAAAAATTGATTATTCAACAGATTTTTTATATTAAACTTAAGTATTTGTAAAACCAGTTACAGATAGCAGAGAAAAAAATGCACCATACTAGAGTAGTCCAGTAAAATCCAGTAACTACAAATTTTGTTAAAAAGCTAATCACTGCAGTGTACTATAGCATGTTTCCTGTATAGGCATCAATTATTCATGTTACTATGGAATTTAACCATCACTTAATCTTTCTATAACTGTGCATTCTTGAATGCCTGTGTTTAAAGTTTAGCGTATAAAGTACAACAATATGAATCAAAACATATAGTCTGGGATCTCATGTAAGTTTTTTTTTTTTATTAACTTGAAACTTTGGATGTGATGTTTTTTATATCCACCAAAAATTAAGTGCGAACCTGTGTTGTAGTACTTTTTTTTACATTTTTAATTTCCTTTAAAAAGTTTATCATAAAAATAATTAAAAAAAAATACTTTGTTAATTTTTACATTTGTTCTGATTTTTGCAGCAGAATGTTGTTTCTTCAATACCCAGTACTGTGGTTGCAACAGAACAGAAAGTTACTCCAAGTGTTGCAACCAGTGCCTACATGCCGAAAAGCTCTGTCCATTCTGCTAATGGAAGCTATAGAGGGGTTATGAGAGAAAGTTCCTATCAAAATCCTGGCCCTCATGGTAATTGGTGCTCTTTAATTTTTAAATATTTATTATGATACTTTAATTTTTTGTGCTTCAGAAAAACTACATTATACAAACAACATATGTAAAAAGAAATTTTATCTATGTTGAACATGCTTATTCTTTAAAAATCATATAATTTATTGAATTTAGTAATATTTTCTTTTTATTATTCACAATATGTATCGTGTGTTACGTACTAGTTCTTTATGTGCAGTGTTTTAAGAGAGTGTAGTACCTTTTCAAAAAAAAGAAGAATCGTGATTGTATTACATTTTAATGTGTAACTATTAGTCTTTTTTGGGGAAAATTAAGTGTTTTTAGTCTATATATTTCATTGAAATTTTCAATTGTTTAATTGCTACTCTCTCTTTCTCTCCCCCCCCCCCCAATCAATTTTTATATATACATTTAAGTATATGCTAAGTAAGATTGCATAAAGTTTAAGTCAATCTACCTAGTTCCTATTTAAACTATTTTTTAATTGCTAATTTCATACTGTTTTATCACATCCATAGTATTATGCGCAGATTTACTAAATATTATAACCTTTATATTAAAAGTACTCGGAGAGACCGGGGGGGGGGGGGGAATTTTTTAAACATAATTTTTTAGAAAAAAAGTGAACGTGGGAAAAGGAGCTCTTTTCTAAGAAAAATGTTAATAAATTTTAACTTACACGCACAAAACAGATGAGTAGTATATGTGTTTAACAAACATATACACTAGTGACAAATCATAAGAAAAAAGTGTATATGCATATACTCTAATCACAATGTTAAAAATCTTTAAACATTGATTTGATGTTATAAATCCTGTGCCGAGATTCATTTGAAATAACTGTATTTGAATTTTTCAAAAATGGTGTATCCTATTTTGAATGCTGTGTGCAAATACGGTTAATAATTTGCTGCACTTTCAGTAAACAGTAGATATTATTTATTATGTGTATTTAATTTTCATAACTCAATGAGAACTCAAAAATAGAAAATCATTTTTCCCCCTCCTTAAATGAAGCTTTAAAAAACAATTTTCACTCTATTAAAATATCAATCTCTATTATTATATGTGCAAAACTATGTGAATTTTTGCATAATCTCAATGTTTGTTTCCCCCCCCCTCCACCCCTGATAATTTCCCAGTTAATCTAAATTTTCGAATGTGACATAATCAATAATAATTAATTTAGTACTTCACTTAAGTGCTCAGTCGCTTATTAACTTATTTTCATTCATAGATCATAATTCCAGAAACATTAAAATTATATAAATTGCACAAAGTTTGCTATATTTCTAACTAAAAACATTTGCATTTTGCCTCAGCATGGATAACTGTAGGTGAGTATTTTTCCGAGTATGTCACCCTCACCACAACTTTATTTGTCTCCACCTCCCCTTTTCTAACATTGTCCCTAGTTTAGAGGTTTTTATTACTTGTAGGATTTTGATATCTTTCTTTTATTTCTTTTTCTGTTTTTTTATAAGATAAAAGCATTCAGTTTATCATCTGATTTGCACTTCTAAAATTTTATTTCATTATACATATATTTCCTTATACATTTTTAACAGCCTTGTATGTTTACGTGCATTCAAAATGTTAGTAGTTGGAGGGGATGATTCTTCTTTAAATACTGTGTATGTGTGATTTAATTGTTCTGTTATATAAGTTGTTAAACAGTAAATTTAAAAAATTAGGCTGTTGAATTCCTGTGCTTTTTCAGTCTGGTATATTGCTTTTATCTTTTTTTTTCTAACACAACTATCGAATCAACTGCCTTTAAAATGTTAGTAAAATATTTTCTAAGGATGGGGTTGGAGCAAATAGTGCAATGGCTCATTTTAAACCCCTTGTTGAAAGTCTGACATTGTTATATAAATTGTAATTAAAGTGGTTATATTTTTTATGCTGTTTAATTATTCTTACCATTGCCCTCCATCCTTACAATTTCATGGCATTAGTAATTAAAAGATGAAATATGATTATTTTAGTATTATTATTTTCATTTTATTAAAATATTTTACTATAATTTACTCCTTATATGCACATTATTCAAAATGTGCTAAATGGCCACTACTGGTACTACAGCCAGTGAAATGTTACATTCATTAAATAAACCTGCAGCTCTAAAGAAAGATGAAAAATAAAACAAGTTTAATTTTGAAGATAAAAGAAAAAAGTATTTGCCCAATTCATCGAAGTGAATACGATGTATTTATACCATTAATTTTAAATACCTTAAAGGTTCTTTTAATTGCAGTGGAAATAAATCCTAACTAAGCTGTTGAGCTGTACCCTAACCATTGAAAACAGGAAACATAGTTTTACGTAAATAATAAAGTTAGCTCAATAATGTACAAGTTGGTTATAACTAAACTTCCCTCATAAACAGCATTCTGTGGCTGAAAGAGTTAAGCAGATTACTGCCAACTTTGGCATGTGGATTATGCATTAAATGTGCTCAAAGAATATTTTTTTTTTTAAGTTAAAAAAAATATCCAGTGGGTAATGCTTTTCATTAAAAAAACAATTAATTTAAAAAATTAAAAAAACAGAAAATTTAACAATGAAAATGACTAACATGAAATATTCAATTTCAAAACTTATGCAATAGTTTATATGAACATTTGTTTGCTAATTTAGGTCACTTTTTGAGCTGAATTCATCAGTTTTCCATGCAAACTGTCATCTGGTGGGCATTTTTTGAATTAAACTTTCTAAAAATCTACTTTGAATGCATCTTGTATACAGAAAAAATGCCAAAGTTGATGGCAATCTTTTTAACTATTTTGAAACAAAAATTTTTGTTAGCCTGTATTTTTAGAACTATGTTATTCTTTTCTGACTTACTAAAATTACGTACCACAGGAATTTTGACTTTTCTTTGTAGTTTCATGATTTTTTTATTGCTGTTCCATTAAATTTTGAAATTACCATATCATTCTTAAAGCTTTAGCACCGGAAACATTTATATATGAAACTGTTTTGCATTTTAAATTATTTTTTATATTTATTATGGTTCAAAAGAAAAGTGGTTAGTATGTTGCCTAGAATGTTATTCGGAAGTAATATGTGCATGTGTATCTGTAAGTAATCCAAATATCCAGATTTGTATGCTATATTTAAACATTAAAACTTCAGATTTGCATGTTTGTATGTTTTTCTCTCTTTTGTGTAATGGTTTATTTTGCATTGATAAAGGCAAACATGTAAAATACTATACTTTCCTTTATTAGTTTTTATTAGGTTACAATAATTATGTTACACAACAGTATTTAGTGAAAGGATTCAGAATCAGGAGTGCGTTTTAAGCATATTGAAGCATTAAGCTTCAATATGCTTAAAAGCTTATATTTGCTTAGTAAAATAGGTAGGGCATGTTGCAGTCTATTCTTTATTAAATTTAATCCTCTGGGCTTTTATTTCGACATGTTTTTCTTGTTGTTGTTTGTTTGTTTGTTTCTTTAAGTTTTGAAAATTGATTTTTTAAATAATGCTTTTTTAGGTATATTCTTAAAAACTACACAAAGCAGCATGAATTGAATTTTTTTTTTTTTTTTTTTTTTTTCTGAACTATAAGCCTAGTCTACACAAATTTGTACTATGCAAAAAGCAACAAGCATTTTTTACTGATAAATGTTATCTAATAATTGTCTACACACAATTTATTCTGCATTCACCTGAGTCAATATAGACACTTTGTAAGTAGGCAAACTATACACATTTTTAAATCTCAAAAAAAGTAGTGAAATTTTCTGCATTTTAATTTCAAATTGTTTATTTATATTTCAAATTTTTGGGAAGAAAAATGCTATGAATTAACTTGTAAAATGTAGACTTCTAAATCAATAATTGTGCTAATAAAGTGCATGTTATTTAGCATACCGATAACATCATATACCGAAATTGTTTCAATAATATCAATAAATGTTTTCTTTTTGTAATGATGGGTCCACAAATGCAGGGAACATTTTTTTTGAAAAACATTTTTATAAGCATTTCCTCTTTTAATAAACTCTGCAAAAGAAAGAGTTGGGTGTATCTATGGTTGATTTCCTTGACAATTCAAGCATGGACAGCATACACTTGCTGTTTTGTTTATTGAAATGCCTGTTCTCTTTTGAGTAGTCAACCCAGAAGTGTGGAGGCAGCACAGTCAAGTGGTGAAAGCATTAGACTTCCGAGCAAAAGCCCTGAATTTACGCAACGAAGAAGCTGTCTCCCATGCTGGTCTGCAAGTTCATCCAGTTTATAAATAAATTAAAATGCAATGATAATGCTTGCACAATTCAGTAAATAAGTTGGGGATGAAGAACTGGTCTTATGACAAAACATAAACACCTGATGTTTTTTTAATGCCTTGACTATTGTTCTACATTGTGCTTAATGTGATTATAGTTGAAACGTATAATTTAAACAAAGTTTATTTTTGTGTAAATGCTAATGGGTTGTGTGAAGTTTATGTGCTGTAATAGTTATTCGACTACCAAAAGAAAAAAAAAAAAAAAAAAAAAAAAAAAGGTTAATGATAGTAAATTTCTTGAAAAGAAACCTGTAAATATTATTTTTCAATTTTAAGCATGTATGCAATCATCTCATCATTTCTCCCTTTTTACTTTTTAAACTTTTTCTCCCCATCATTTTTCATAAAAATTATCTTTACTTTCTCTTATTTGTCATTAGTTTAGATTGCTTTAAAGCGAGTTGTGCTGAATCTTTCCATTGTCTTTTTACTATTATAATTTTTATGCTTAGTTTAAACTTTTAAGTTATAACTGAAAATTTTTAGATATTTAGTTTATTTTTGAGTTATTTATAGAAGCTAATTTTAAGATTTAACTTGAAGTTTTGTAATTTGATTTAACTTGAAGTAGTAAAAGTATGTTTTTATTGTAAATATTCCATTAAATTTGCACATTTCAAGCAAAGCATCACAAGTTTTAGCTGTTTTTCCCTTTATCATGTTATAGTGTATTTTTGTATGATAATTTTTTGTTTCTGTGTATGCTTTGATAAGTATTATTTTTGTGTATAGCTATACATATATATTAATTAGCTTGTATTGTCAATAACCTCCAATCTAATTAAAAATTGCTTGCTGGTTTGCATATATTTATTTTATCTGTTATGCTAAATACAAGACGTGTCTAATGTATCTGACTTTTGGTCGTTAAAAATATAATACTTGCATGACAGAAATTGGACCCCAATTTGCTTCAAAGTGAACTCCTTGTATTCCCCTTTTCCATACACACACTTAGTGCACCAGTCCTTCAATTATCAAAGCACCTCTGGAAATTTTTATTTAGAATAGTCTTCATCTCCACACATTTTGTATTATCTCTACTCTTGAAATGGAATCCTCTGAATCTCATTTTCAGTTTTGGAAACTAGACATTTTAAAGAACTATCAACCTCCACAGAGAATAGGAGGGTTGAGGAAAGACAGGAATTCTATGTTTTGGCAAGAAAGTCTGATTGCATCAATCTAATTACTCTCCAAAGAGAGACATCCAAATAGATAAAAAGATAACAATGCAGAATATAATTTCAGATATGGATACCATTTCAAAAAAAAAAAAAAAAAAAAAAAGAAAGAAAAGCCTTCAATTTTGCAGAATTTTGGAATGTTTTCAATAATGGAAGGATCAGTAGACTAAGTGTCTGATGGCACATGGAATCTACTCTGAAGAAAATTAGGATCCTTCACATTATATTTTCCTCATCCAGAAGTCAGGCTTTTTAGACAGGCCCCATTTGTTATTTATAAAGCTTTCGATTTATCTTATTTCTACATTTTTTTTATCTTTATTATTTCTTTATAAGTGAGCTTGCTCTTTGCTCAGATTAGGAATTTTTACATATAAACTGAAATTTACTTACATTTATTATAAAACCAAAATTTTATAATAAATGTTGTCTTAGATCAGTAGTTATTATTTATACAAATTTTTAGACCTTTGTTGAATCAGTATAAATTTTAAAATGTGTAATTTAGTTAAATTTAGTTAAGTCGTTTACATTCATAAATAGTTTATATTCTTTTCAAATCATGGAATCTTCTTTTTTTTTTTTTTTTTTAAATCTAGCTGTGTACAGTTGGTAATCCAATATTGAAATATAATACATCTTATATCAAATTTTGTGATTAACCCATCAACTTCCACTTGTCAGCAAACACACAAAGTTTATGTGAGACAAATTTGTAACATCTTGTTCCATCAGAATTTTTTATATAATATTTTTATTAAATTTATCATTAAAATAAATTTAAAACATTTTAAATGAACCTGTTAAAGATTAGTAGTAAAAATTCTCATTTACACTCTTTTTGTACAATATTAATGCTACTATATGTTGAAGAAAGTTTAAAATCATAAATTGGTTGCTTAATCAGTGTATATTTTTGAGCCTTCAAACAAACACCAATATGAACATTGAATAAAAAGTGAAAGTGAGTTTTCATTGTTAATCTTTCATACCTACATTTAAGAAGTTTTGAAATTTATTTTACTTTTGCACCATATTGAAATGTTTCTTAACACTTTGAAGTACAAGAAACAAATCATTTATTCAAAACTCATTATTTTTAAATTTATACACATTAAGCTTTTAGGAATTGTTAGTGAGAATATATTTAGTGCCAAATTTCAGAGCAACTTAACAACTACTTCTGAAAACATGTGAACAAGTGGTTGTCTTTTTTTTTTTTTCCTCTGATTTTGAGAAAATATTTTTACTTATCTTTGCAGAATTTTGTTTCTGTTTATTGATTTTTTTTTTTTTTTTTTAGAATTTGGACACAGGTTTAATTTAACTATAAATTAGAAAATAGTTTTCAAAATAATATCTTTAAATATGTTGATATATGTATACTTTTCATTAAAGTGTTGTTTTATTTAATTAAATATATTCCCTCAAAATTCTAACCTCCACTGGCAATGAATTAAGAAGAATTAAGGTCTGCTTATATAAATGTAATCATTAAAATTTGTTAAATCGCAGGGTGCCCACTGGCTACTAAAAAAAAGACTTTTTGCTACTATAATTGAGAATAGGTGACTATGACCACTATTTACATGCAAAATCAGCTAAAAAGCAACTATATAGAGGAAAATGGCAACTATTTTTCTAGGAGTATCAATGCAGTTTCTGTTTTACACCTAGAATGCTTCAGTTTAGGGCATGTAACCACACTACTAACAACAGGATAAACAGCGTAATGCAACAGTGTCCGCCCGTAGGTTTTGAGAAATATCTGGCAAGAACAGATAAGCTGATTCATACTGCCTTGCCTGTGTCGTTCCATTGTAGTTCACTACAGTAAAAGATGTGTTTTCATAATCAAAAAATTGACAAAACTTCGGAATTCCAAAAACATAATGCAGCCAACTTTCGGAATGACACAGTGGTATATCATTCACTTTGTTGCAGAAACTCTGCTGAATCTTCAGATTGGTATTGGAGAATATGCTTTAAAGTCTGAGGTTTGTAGAAAGTTTCAGTAGCCAGCCGAGATGTGAGGACGAAACACAAACATAATTGTTTCTAGAAACTTGTCAAATAATCTACAAAGCATCTTCAATTTACAGGAATTTACAAGCAGTAATTCTATAGATAACTAGTCTTCAATTGGAGCAACTTCCTCAAATACTGCAATTTCTTTATAGTAAATAATATTGTTCCATTTGCTAAAATATCAGAATATTCAAGCTGAACTTTTTACTGCTCCACAGCATACAGCAATACTGAATTCCAAAGCAAATTTTAAAATACAGCTTGGCAAAACACCAGAGCTTTTGACATCAGAATTATGCAAAATGATATATTCTTAATAGCTAGCGTTTGGTAGAGAAGCCAATTCAAGACTGAAACAGTGGTATGACCTACTCACATATTTGTACTTTTTGGGGAGTTTTCTCCAAAGTTCTGGCAAAATCTGCCTCTAAATTCTCTATCATTTTCCTTGTATCATTTATGTAATGCTGAGTGGGTAAGTAAACATTCCAAGTCTCTTTTTTTTTTTTTTTTTTTTTTTTTTAAGTCATGTCAGATGTCGCCAGTCTCGGTGAGTTTTTGGCAAAATATTGACAAAATTGGTGCAAAAAATAACCCTCCAAAACTTAACCCAGCCAAGCAATATCACCAATATTTAACAAGAAACCCCCAATTGTTATGCTATCCTATGTGAATATTAAATGTTCCTATCTTGCGTTCTAGTTAACCGATTTACATCCGGCAAAATGCAAAACTTAGTTACACTATCAACTTTTATTAGTGATAATGTATGCTTCAAGAAAATTAATACACCTGCTGCTTATTTTTAGACTATATTTTTTTTTCCATTTTAAAAAAGAATTTTTTGTTTTTAATTTTTAAAAAGTGTCATAAGTTTTTACTTTGAGTACATATTTAATTTATTTTTTTTAAATCGCATAACAATTCAATAAAAAGTTATGTTAACAATTCCATGATCTAAAGTTCTATAATCTGCATGCTTATTGATTCTGCCCTAAGTAGTTTTGAGAGAGTCTACTGTGTTTTGCACTTTATGTTTAACTAAAAATATTTGGAAAGACATTGAAAACTGTCTACTTTATAATGTTATGTTCTATGAACTTCTGCATCTAAGGAAACAGAACTAAACAGCAAGCATCATCTGCTACAGAGTAATATATAATGAATTTAATCTTCATAAATATTATGTAGACTTCTTTCAGGAAACAAAAATGTGCGTTTAACATTTTTAAAACTTTGTTTAGAAGATTTCAGTCTATTTGATTGTTAAAAAGGATACTATTTTTACCATAAAGGCTATTATTTTGTAACCTGAAGGCTGCTAAAGCAACAGTTTCTGTGACTGTGCTGTGGTGGGCACCCTGACATTGTTAGTTCACCTGTTCATTTTTTGTGTTTAATTAGAGATAGTAGATTCTGATTTACTGATATTTTGCTCAATAATAGTTTATCAGTACTGTAATTTGTAGTGGCAATTTGTGTGTTTGTTTGTTTTTTTCCTCCCTGAGACACAATATTTATTTCAACCATCAAACAAAATGATTTTATTGCCATTTTAACATTGAAATATAAAACTTTAATTATTTATTAAATTGATATCTAAGAATAACAAGTATCCCCAAAGCAATATTCACAAGCATATTTATATTTTAATATCTTAAACGGTACTTATTGAGATGCCTGTGTGACTTATTTATATATATATATATATATATATTATTTATTTATTTTTCAATATTTGGGGCTTTTTTTATATCATTAATGTTACTTTTCTATCATTGCATTAAAATGTCGGGATTTTTTAACAATATTAAAAAGTAGTCTTCCTGAAAAAATATGTAGATTTTAAGTCTGGGTGTGTATATTGATATGTCTCCTCCTCCTTCCCCCTCCCTTTTTTTTTTTTTTTTTTTTTTTTTTTTTTGTCGTTTTTTGGAAAAACATTAAATATCTGTGAATAAATTGCTAAACCTTCCTTGCGTTTTCGGATATTGAGTTGTAGGGAAATTTCTACACTCACTGTAGCAAAATATACATCTTTACAAAAGTAACTGAAGCAAGAACTGAATTAATAAGATTTAAATTTTGTTAATTTTATAAATTAAGCATTGCCATACCATAAGGTTTTAGAGAGCATTGAAAATCTTAAATATTTTATCATAATTATATAGCTTGGTAATAAAAACTAACTATGTCAATAACATAAAGAAATTTGCTATTTATTTTAAAACTGTGAGAGAAATATTTTAATAAAAGTGGGTGAAACTGGTCATATTAGCAATTAAAGCCATCGCCATATGGCTTTCAATGAGACCTTGAGACATGCAGTTTTTTCCCAAACAAGTTCATAAAGCAAATTCAATTACAAACTTCATAATTGGACTACTCTATGGATCATCAATAGAAAAAGGTTTTGCAAAACTGAATCTGCTTTATTTGCAGACCTGATATTTTAGCATGTACTGCAGTATAAGGACAATGTGTTAGGTAATGTAAGCTGGTGGCATAATCATTTTTATCTAGAAAATGATAAACCAATTTGCTCTATTTTCTTGCAGTTTATCTTTTTGATCTCCTAACTTTTTTTCCATATTTACCTTAATGTTTTTTTCTATCTTATTTTCACAAATATAAAGTTGAATTAAATTGAACTAATATGTATTGGATATTTGCTAAAAAAGATCAACCACTGACCCTCAAAATAAAGTTCCTTGGAAACTAAGATTTTTAATAAAAATATTGCCTGAAAAAGTTTTTTTTTTTTTCAAGCATACTCACATGTGCATAGTTTTCCTCCTATAAATTGCTTGCATTGATTTTAAATGTAGAGGAAAAAAATCCCTAATATTCATTTGAATGCTAAATCTTTTGTTAGTTATATTTTTATTTTCAGTGTTAAGTGAACAAATTAAAATGTAATATTACTAATGAATTCCTTTTTTAGAATCTTAATTGCAAATTTCATGTCATGATTTCATTCTTTTTTAAACTTTTTTATTGGGAAATTGAGTAAAATACATAAAAAATCAAGTTTAACTTGGCAACCATAGTATACCAATATTTTCAAAGGCTGTAAATATCCTGCAACTTCATAGTAATGGCAATACTTTCAACTATGTATACTTTTAGTATACAGAGAATTTTCCTTAAATTTCTTGCAATTCAAAAATTAAGGAATTTGTTCAAATTTTGACAAATTTTTTGCCAGATATTTTTTTTTTCTGGCAAAAGAGCAGAAGAAAAATAAAAACTTCATAACATAATCCATGTATAAGTTCACAACTACTGCTTTTTCAAAGAAATAAGCAATTGCTCTTTTCCAATTTCTAATAAGTTCTTGTTTTCATTAAAGATTACCTGAATTTTAAAGTATATGTCTGGTCAGGAGCATAGACAGGAAATATTTTTGGGGTGGGTAATATGAAATAAATTGTTGATAATTAAATGGAATTTCTGCATGACATAAAACTTATGCTAACTACTCTGAAAACTTCAGGAGGGGGATATATCCCGGTACCCACCCCTCTGGCTATGCTCTGTGTCTGGTGGATTTAGGTTTATAAATAAAATAATAAAATGAGACTTCAAGAGCTTAGTTCTAGATTCCATTGAATATTGTATATGCAAAATTAAGCCTTGGAATTTATTTAAGTAATACCTGTAACTTTTCTTTCCTTTCATTAGTAGTAACGAGTGAATTTAGATACAGTAGGTCTTGACAGTATTATGGTTCTTTAAAGCAATAACTGTGTTATTGAAGAATCTGCTGCAGTTCACCATTCACAGTAAAAACAATTTGTTAGTGAACATTAGTATTTAAGAAAGATAAACAAGTGTGTAAGTATATAAAGCAAATATATTCAAGGCAGTTTACACACTAGCTTTAACAAGGGCGAGTCCAGAAACTTTTTTGAGAGGGGGTGCAAATTGCGAGTACTCATTTTATCTAGTGTAAAGCCGACTTAATATTGGGGAAATCCCCATTTGTCTAATGTAAATTAATTTTTGTCGGAGGGGGCACGTGCCCCCTGCGCCCTCCCTCTGGATCCTCCTTTGAGCTTTAAGGAAGTGTTATTGCACCTTTTCAAAATATTCTAATGTCTAATAATTTGTAGATCTTAAAATCTGACGATGTTACAGTCATCTTGCAATTTATAAAAATAAGTTTTTGTTTCATTTTGCAGCTGTTTAATTAAAGAATTTTAACTGAAGATGATTTTAAATAATGCAGTATTTTTTCTTGTTTTTAGTTATGATTGATTTTTTAAATTTGTTTTATTTTCTTAAGTTGCTTTCTTTTGAATTTGCATGTTAAATGTTCTGCATGGCTTTTAGCTATTCTTTTCCCCTCCCTAGGCAGCAGCAGTAGTAACAAAGTCCCTATAGCTGTAGTATCCCCGCAGTCCCGGCACAAAACTGAAATGTATGCCAAAACTATTATGTCTGTTTCATCTATCAAAGACGAACAAGATCCACAGGATGTTGGGAGCCAACTTTCTCTCCTTAAACAAAGTTCTGTATAAAATGTGGTTTTCTACAATTTTTACATTGCTAATTAGATTTTAAAATATTCAGCAGAAAGCAAAAGTAAATGATAAACTGCTGGAAATTTAAGCTAGTGTATAGTGCAATATTATGTATAAATATATTATAAAAAGTTTGAATAACTTTGAAACAGTTATTTGATCAGCTGACAAGGGTTTCTCATTGGATTATCTTTATAAATGTATTTTTATATATGATTAGAATCCATTCAATAAAGATTCTTTTTGTCAGAACTCTTCATCAAATGAATGTTTATTGTAAAAGAAAAAAAAAGAAAGAAATTTTATTCAGTTTTGGTTGTGATAGTGATAGACTATGCTTGTTCAGATGATTTGTAAATATTTTTATTTCTTTGACTTTGTTTTGTAAACAAAAAAAAATATTTTTATTTATTTCTATAAATGTAAATAGTGTTGTTTTTTTTTTTCACTTAATTCTGAAATTTATAAATTTGTGTAAATGTTAATAAGATCACATTTCTATAGATATATTTGTTGAAATATAACAAACTGTCCAACGGGTAAGTAAGGCAACAATTTGGTTATATTGAATGGCATTAAACAATTGTGCGTACTTAAGAGTCTGTTCTTACTTTTACATTCCTGAAGGGTTTTAAGTTTATTCTGAAAATTCTGGAACACAAAATTTGTACTCTGCATGTATAGATAGATTAAATAATGTGTGAATATTTATTTTATTTTTATGACTGTTGCTAATGCTCTTATATAAATATTTAATATTTGCTTTTTGAAGTTTTTTTTTTTATAGTGCTTTATCACAGAGTTTCTTGTAATGCTTTGACCATTTTTCTCTTTTGTACATAAAAATGCATTTATTAAAACATGTCTGTAAAACTGCTGTCAACAACAATAAATTTAAAAGAACTCATACCTCTGTCCGATTTAGACTTACTGTTGACTATTTTTAATGTGGAAAATATTCATATTTTCTCAGTCTTTAAAGGTAAAAATTTCAGCTTTATTTTATTTATCTTTAAAAGTATTGTAACAATCAAACTGCATTGGGAGAAAATGGTGTACAAATTGAGCTTAGTAGCATATAACAATTTTTGTTTATGCATTATCCAATTCTGTCCTTAAAATTGAAGATTTTTCTTATGAAGGTTTTTGCAATGGGACATTCCATTTATTATTTTTGGTCTCATTTTACTCAATCTACAAGGCTTAGTCAAGATACTAAAATTATATTTATTGATTGACAGATTGAATTTTTTATTACAAATGTTTGATAATTTTTCCTTGGAAGTAGAAGCTTTCATATTCCTTGAAAGCTTCTGCTTCCTTGGCTTGAAATTTTTTATTTGTGGTAATTCGATGTCTTGAAAAAAACAATTTTAAAAGTGTTTAAAAAAGCACCTAATATTGCATAAATTTTTCAATCAACTCTTATAAATATTTGCTTTGTTCAGGCTATTTATTGGTTGATTATAAAAGATCAGAGGTATGGTGACTTTTAAGCGGTTCCCCCCCCCCCCCCCCAAAAAAAAAAAAAATCTATGTGCCATTTTTTTTATCTTGCATCACTTAAATATTTTAAGGAATTGACTTTCACAGTTCCTTTTCTCTAAAAATGAAGGGTTTTTTGTAAGTGAGGATATGTGTCGTTTACTTTGTTCATAATTTTTGTATGCATAGTAATTATACATGTGTAATACCTAAAGTGAATTAAGTTAAGGTCATCAAAGTTCACATTCAATACAGTATTACCCTTTGCTTTTTCTCTGTGTTTTGTTTATTACACATAGCTTTCAACAATTAATTTCTATTATATTTAACACTGTGATCAAGCTAGCTATGATCCAGGTTTTGAATTTAAACAATAAAAAGTGTCAAAATAAAATTAAATAAAACACCCCTTGTATCAGTAGTTTAAAACTTGATAAATGTTATGAAATTTGAAGGAAAAATAATAAATCTGTCATGTATATTTGCTATATTAATTCATCTTTGGCAGTTTGTTTCTTTAAATTGAATTTTATTCTTTAAAAAAAATTTGAACTAAAATGATATTGTGCGAATCCTGCATAATTCATGATTAGCATATTTTAAATTATTTTTTAGTGTTTGTTTCACTTACCTTTAAAAAAAAGTATGTCTCAATATGTCATTAATTGCATATATTAGGATATGTTTATAGATTAAGGAAAGGTTATACTAATTAGTTTACAGTAAAATACCTGATTTTCAATGTTTCATAAACTTACTAAAGTGAATTTGAATAAAATTTTAAAAACAGCTATTGTTATTTTTTTTTTAATTTAAAAGAATGCATTTATATTAACAAAAAAGAAAAAACTGGTGTATTTAAGATGAAATAATTAAAATTTTGTAAAGTAATACACTTAAAAAAGGTATTTATGTTAGAATACCTGTTTTAGATGATACAAAAAGGTTCTCTCTTATGCTCTTGTGTATAGTGGAACTTCTTTTTTTTTTTTTCCTCTGTTGAAGTGTGAACCTTTTCGTATCACCTTAAATTCATGTTCTGATAAGTACCTTTTTTATGCATGTTATTTTATGAAGTTTTAATTATTTCATATATTTATATTACTTTATTATCTGGGGAATGTGTTGTTTTAAACTATCTTATAATTAATCAAATTTGTTAATGCAATAAAAAATTTGAAAATTGAATTGTTTATCAGCATTTTTTTTTTCCCACTTAAATAGTCACTGTTCTCTCATGAATTAAATGAATCAGAAAGTTTGAGTCTTAAAACTTTCGTTTTCTATTTCAAACTAAATTTGAAGCATATATAATTGCATGTTAGAATTATTAAATCTGTTTCTCTTCCTGTATAAGCAAAAGACAATTATAATGCTTAGAATATTCCTTTTCATAAATATCGATCCAATTAAACATTCAATATATTAAATAACCAGAACACTCTTGTTAAGAAGTAAAATTAAGTAGAAAATTTGTGAAATAACACACATTTAAAAAGCTTAGCAAAAGGATCAGTTTTGGTGGTACAAACGGTTCAATTTTGTTCATCTGGGGAAAAAAGCTCTCCGTTCTAACCTTGCCCATGTGGTTAGAAATTATAACCTGTTTGTGGTTTGCTGTCATGAGGCTCGCAAATATCTCCTAGTGCAGAGATATTCATCGCCTTTGTATCTGGATTTTTGGCAAATTTCATTTCTAGCGTTAGTAGAGTACTGTTCTGTACTATGCGGTTCCGGCAGCAATGTGGGCATTGAGTGGCCTGAGATTATTTTGAATCTGATCATAGCGTGTTTTCTCCATTGTAATATTTAATCTAGACATCTTTCATTAAATTGGTTTGATCAAACACTCTGTACCTTTAATAAGTCACCTTTAATTGTTCACGATCTCTTCATTGTGCAACTTCTCTACTGGTAGAGCCTTCTTTTTTATTTTAACTGCTAAAAAATGGTGGACCTGTTTTATCATCCAAAACTATCATTTTGCTTAGTATCTTTACATGTGTGTTATTTTACAAAATTTTTAATTAATTCATTGTGTTATTTTAATGCCTTTGTTTTATTATAAATCAATGAAAAGTTGATTTCCTTTATCATAATCAGTACCTATGTTTCTGAGGATATATCTACAAAAAGTTTTACTTAATTTTTGTGTTATGTGTAAGATACATGTGGGGGGAGGGAGGGTATATATTTTAAGTATAAAGATCATAACTTGATATGGAGTTTATGAAGTTTTCCTTGATCCATTTATTTTTGCTTAAAGCCTCATATTTGATAAAAATAGATCAACTATCGAAAAAATATTTATTATATACTTTTGGTTTTAAATGTAAAATTACTGTACAATTTTTGTAATATAAATATTTTAATAATTCATGTACAGTGTTTAATTTTAAAGTCTTGCGCTAGATTTTTTTTTTTTTTTTTTTTAAATAATTCTTTTGGAGTTTTGTTAGAAATAATAATATTAATCATTTTGTTAATATAAAATTGTAAAAACCTTTCTTTTTTTTTGGGGGGGGGGGGGGGATAGATAAACAATATAAGCATCTTAATGTATAAAAACAGTTTACTATTTAGAACCTTGTTCATTAAATTAATTTGAATATTAAATTATTTGTTTATATTTTGCATATTACATCTGCAATTGATACTGGATCAAATTTTTATCCTGTATCTATTTAAAAAAGGGGTTGTTCTGCTTTTGCAGGATGAAGTTTACTTCATTGAATTTTCAATATTCCTTGAACATTTCTTGTAATAATTAACATTTAGTATCTTTTTTATTATTAAATGAGAAACATGTTTAAAAGAATACATTCTTTTTTCCTGCAGAACCGTTATGTAAATATTATCAATTTTTCTGTGAAAGTCATTTCCTTCAATTTTGTTTCTAATTTCATCTCTGAAGTTGTAATGCCAGATGAGAGTACGTTAACAAGTTTCTTGAGTGATACTTCTGAACTAATGGGAAAATGAGAGTGCTGGAGTTATTTTGTATATAAAAGTTTTTATAAAAAGATAGAATGTGGAATGTATGTGGTTGAAGATCATTCTTTGGGAATCTATTATGTGAAGTCAATCTCATCAAGGTCTTTGTCATTAGTGTATCATAAATTTAATGATTTTTTTTTTCCCCTCTTTCTGCTTCTGATGTGAGGATTTTTAAATGTCACTGAGGAGTACTTGCTGTACATCAGTATTGTATTTTAAATTAAAGATTAGATATTTAGTATTTGTTTTGATTTTTTTGTGTGTAAAAATACATTTTTGAAAATTTGCATCTTTTACCATTTGCTTTTTGCTAACTAAAATAAAATCTTAACCTTAATATTAGTTCATGATTTCTTAAGCATTTTATAATGCTTTGAAACATTAATCTAAACTAGCTTTTATTGTTACAGTAAAGCACTATTTTTACAAGTTTAACACTACTAATGCAAATTTATGTAAACAAGGGCAGCTCCAGCGAATGGGTCATAGGGTCATCTCTCTCTACCGACCTTGGATTTCACACATTCAGTTTGCATTTTGAACAATTTAAGCTAATCTAAAAAGTCTAGTGGCCCCCTCCAAAAATTGAACCTGGAACTATCCTCGGCTAAAGGGCCATTATGTTTGTAGTTATAAAATCTTAAAAAGTCAAATTATTCAAGTCTACTTGCTGAGGTGTATCACTCATCATGTATGAAACCTTGCTGCCTCAATAAATTTGCCCTTTTTTCGAATGATTGTCCTTGAAATTTATTTTCCACCATCGCAAATGCAGGTATATTTGGAAATTAATTTATAAGTGGAATTAAAATTCTTTCAGCCTGTGGTTTCAGTTCAAACTTCCTAATCAATAGCATTACGATGTATAAACCTGATGTGCATTCCTGTTCCATGGACTAATGCTTCCTTTGTATTTAAGTTTCTTATTAGTATAATGATACAATTTACTAACTTATGTGGTGGCTAACTATGTTTTTTTTTAGCCAGGTGCAAATCCCACTAACTCTTTTTACTGGGAAATGTTTAAAGACTACTTCTGAAACATTGTCTTCCCTCCCCTCCCCCCCCCCCCAAAAAAGGGGGGGGGGCAGAAATTTTAATCCATATACAAAATAGTATTTAGATACACAATTAAATAAATACAAAAATATCAATATACTAAAAAGAAATTTGTATGCTTAATGGTTACATAATGGGGAATTTCTGAAAACGTGTGGAATTGAATAAAAATACGAAATTAAATTGAACTTCCAAAATATGGAAAGGGATAAACAACTACGTACTAGAAATTGCTTTAGTTTTGTAAGAATTTCACGCAGATCACAATTATTTGGCAATTTTTCACTTGCTCTCGACTAACGGAAAAGGAAAAAAAAACAATCACAAAGAATTTAAAAACTCTACTGGATAGTTATTGATTTCACTGTAATCATAGCAAATTATTTTATCGTAGCTACGATGATATGTTCTGTATTCATCAGATATTCGACAAGGGCGGATCCAGAAATTACTCAAGGAGGGGGTGATTTTGTACCTGAAACAGGGGGGTAGAATGCGCAAATCATTTTATAATTAATTAATATAATCAATTATACCAATTAATGTAATTATTTTACTGATGAAATCTATATATGAGCGATGATTAAAAAGGACAGGGAGTAGTACCTGCAATACACCCCTTAGAAAAAGGCTACATAATTTTCATTATACTTTCATAATATATTTTAACAGATTATAACAGAATTTTGGACTTCGCTCAGGAGGGGGCGATGGCCCCCACTGCCCTCCCCTTGGATCCACGCCTGTTATTCGATTATGCCAACATTAATAAAAGTTCCATCATCATTTTTAGGTTCTATTATAACTGACTTGACTTTATGTTATCTGAGAGTATGTTTTCGGAAATATTTCCATAAACTCCATTAATAATATTATTTTCACTCACTCTTAATTGTTGAGGTATTTCTTCAATAATATTTTTGGAGAAAATTTGCTTTAGCATACTGCCTGGTGGGAGGCTATGAGCAAATTGTCGAATTGGCACATTACTGCGCAGTGTCTCTTGGATTCCGACCTGCCCGGAATGAATAGTAAATATTATTCTCTAAGGTTTTTCCACAGCTTTAAAACATAGAATTTACAACACTTCGTACACTTATCGCCTTCTAAAATAAGTCGCCAAGCACATTCTAGTCATTGCCATATCACCGAACTGGGGAATAATTCTACTTTTTACAAATTTTGTTGTAATACTTTAATCATATAGTACTGCTGAAACTAAGTGTTGTTATTTCAAAATTGACACAACAATGGAACCATCGCCTGACTAGAGGTCTGTGCCGCACAAAAATTCGCGGCGGCGGCATAACGACCTCAGAAACCTGGCGGTGTGCCGCGGCATGAAAAATTATTGAAAAAGAGCATAATGAAAATGGGCGTATGCGTACGAACACACACACACCTATGTATTAACTGACGTTAAAAGATTTTTTGAGACTATAAAAACTAGTCTTGAACTAGTCTTGAGTATGAGTTTCTGTTGCTGTGGGATTACGGCCAATTAGCTACATGTGGACTCTAGGACGAGGTGTGGAGTGTTCTCCGTGGTGGTCTTTCTAAGGGGTCCTAATAAGCATTTCGGAGGAAACGCCGGAAAACTCCGAACGGTTAGGTCGGCAGATGCGAGCTGGGTTTGAACCAGGCTCCTTTCGTCTCACATTTCAGAGCAATATGTGCTCGGCCGGTAGTTGGGCTCCAGTGTATGAGCGTGCTGTTTCGGTGCACTTTTAAAACATTTCTACTGCAAAAAAAACAATAGATTTTATCAAACTTGCATAGGCTTATATTGCTCTTATAGCACAGCACGATACATTTAGCTGTTAGTGTACAATTGATACATTTGCTTTTAAGCGGTTTTTTAAGCAATCAAATTACGCCATTGATTCAAAAAATATAAATGGTATCTAGTGTTATGAGTGTACTACTTACTAGTGTTAACCTTTTACAGACCGAATTCAGATCCAGCCATATTTTGAATTCGTTTTCTGCATATTTTGCCTTCTAATGCGTTAATTAAAGGATATTAGTCATTTAAATTGGGGGACAAACTTTTACATTGGTTTCAAAAACGGAATTAGCATAGCTGCCAAATGCTCCGTTTTTATCGGAACATTTCTCACCATCAGGGATAGAATCTTGTGATTTTTTTCGGTTGTCCATTGGGCAATCACTTTGACTTCATTTGCAGGCTTTTGGATGCCTGCAAATGAAGTTTCTTGTCTATAAAATCTTTGCTACACAATTTTTTTTTAAGAACATGCGACCGTTACAATGAAAATGAGTTGACAAACGTTTATTCATAAAATTGCCATTACTATTCAGAAATGAAAATAGAATTAAGTTCAGAATTAAAATAGGAATAGGAAACTGCATTTTTTCAAGTTAAGGCATAAAAATGGGAATAGTTGTTTTTTCTTGGCTGCCCTAAGGGCATCTGAATTTTTTGTATTACCACCGCCTTCTTGCCTGTCATCTTTGGAATAAAGCAATGAGGGAAGTTAAACAATAGATGGTGCCACTTAAGTTGTCTACCTTTCCAGAAATGTGGATAACTTCAATTAATAAGTTTAATAACCAGAACTCTTAATAAATACTGGTGTTAGAATGTAAAATTGATAAAAACTGTAACACACTGTGGATAAATACCATTTATGGATGTTTCATATGTTTTCCTTCTCTAGATCGTTTAAAAAAAAATCTAAAACAACTAATCACTCTATTTTAAAAATAGTTTGTTTTCAATTCAAGCCCTCTCCACCTTTTTTTTTAAATGAAATATATATACATAAAATAATTTCTCCACTTAAAAAGGTCAAAAGATTTAGTTGCAGAACTTTGTTTTTAAGTCTTTATAAATTTTAAACAAGAAAGCAAAGCCACTAAATTTAGCTAAAACTCATTATAAATTAACAGCTGATTATTTTATACTCTTACCATAAAAATATGGACATTAACAGTTCCAATATATTTTATTTAAAAAGAAATCATCATGTTAAGTTTTTCATGTGCCTTTATCGTGAGTTTTAAATTAGGTAGATTTGGTTTTTCATTTTAAATATGCTATTATATGTGTGTGTTACTATACAAAATTTTTGTCAATTTTACGTTCCAACACCAGTATTTGTTAAGAGTTTTTGTTTTAAAATGTATTACTTTAAATCGTTCGTACTTCAGGCATCACTTTACATCTCCCTTTCGGCCCATGACCACCACCTCTTTTTCGGTGCCACTTGCATCTTAAATCAAGTCCATATTTTTAATTTAAAATAAAATTGTTCATAAATAGCGGTGGAAAATGATTTGATAAAATCGGAACGGTTGGCAGCTATGATATAGTGATGGGTAGCTTAAATCTGTGCACTCCAACCTTTTTATCGCCACGAACCGGTCAACGTTTGATAATTTTACAGCGGCCTGCTGAGGGTGGGAGGGCGAGGGCGTTCTATGTTTCTAATTTAGATTGGTTTGATTTAATAACTTTAATTTAATTGTATTTAAATATGCCTCTGAAATAAAATACAGTTACACTCACACACACACACAGAAAAAGGAAGAATATAAAGTGATGCAGCATTTCAACCGGCAGAGTTGCCTAGAATAGTTTTAAGGTAAAAACATTTATTCTCTATTTTATGACTGCAATTTTAATTCATGTTCTTGAAATCTTTAATAAACAGCAAAAAAGAAAAGAGAAGTGCTAAAAGAATTACAATATTTCTTCTGTTGCAAAGGTATAAATAAACACAAACACGACAAAGTCGCAAAAACCCAAGAGAAATACACCAAAGTAAATAAAATCCAAAGAATTTAATGTTCCTTGGCGGCCCGGTACTATTTGATCTGAGGACCGGGGGTTGTGGACCAATGGCTTAAATAATAAGTGAAATATTAAGAATTAATGAAAGATTTATTTTTAAATTTAAATAAAGATATGAACAGGGATGTTAATTCTGCGCCGAAACACAAATTCTTGCGCCGAACTGCGCTTTTAGCCGATTTTTGTGCCGGTCTGCGCCGAATACGTCATTTTGACTCTTTGTTAAATTTTTGCCACGCTCATTTATCTTTTAAAGCGTGTATGGAAAGCTAGTTAGCAGTAAAGCAAGCTTCAAACTGCGTACGAAAGCTGCATTCCGAAGCCATTCTACCCGTCCCGGATCGGACCAGTCGGGCTTTGTTAATCACCTCAATCAGGGCCGGCCAGATAGGCAAACAAGTAATCATCGCAACGGGCAACGTTTTTTGTTTATGAAGGGGCACGATTTCCAACTTAAAATCATAAAAGCAATTTTGAAAAAAGTAAAAGGGACGTTTTTTCTACGTTTGCAGGGTGGAGTGGGTGTTATGTACCGCAGGGCCGCCCCTGATCTAAACCAGACCGGTCCGTAAAGAAAACAGTATATTACGGTGACGTCCCAGCCCCTAAAAAATCACTGTTTATGACCCGGCCCGTAGCAAGAATGAAAATTGGAAGCATGACCGGTTTAGAAATCAGAATATAGGCTGTCTGAATTAATATAATATTTCATTTCAAAATAATCCTGAAATCCGCTGCCAGTGGTGTAGTCGCGGGGGGTAGAGATCTGTGCGGGCCCAGGCTTTTGCAGCACGATTCATTCAAGGCATGGGCTGACCTCAGCATTTTCTAGAATGGACCGGAACAAGCGTATACTCTTAAAGACGGTCCTCTGCGCTTGCAAAATCGAGCCTTTCCGGAAATTTTTGCTCTCCTAAAATTTGGACAAGACCAAACGATTGGCTTGTGATTCCTACCCCCCCCCCCTCCTTAAATCATGATTAATATACGAGCTGAACCGGGTCTGAATTTTTTATTTTGATTAAATGCCGGGCCGGGCTAGACATTTTCGGTCCGTGAAGATCATGAGCGGGGAGATGCCGTCTCACTACTTTTTCATTCGAGCTTATGTCAGCAAAAGTAAGCGTTCTTCACTTTTTATCATGGGCGCATGATTTTTGAGTCTTCAGTTGCGAGTGTTCCTAAACCTTTTTTCTTAAAACTACACCACTGTTTTTCTTTTTGTGTGTGTGCAGGCTCTACGAGAGGGGGCAGACGGGGCGACGCCCCTGGGCCCGTGTTCAGCCAAAGTGCGTCCGCAAATTTTTCAGAATGTGTTACGAATTTCATTTATAGATCCGTAATTAAAATCTTTATTTTAAAATAGACTAAATTTTGAATACATAATTCTAGAATGATATAAACGGCAGAAATGTTAATTCTACCATTTAAATATTAGTATTTTTACAACCTTCGAACATGCATTAAAAGTACCATTGCATATAAAAAATACTTCCCTCCCACTCTCTTTCCATTTAGCATTTATATGAAAACCATTAAAAAGAGCACTTTCACACACACACAAAAAAAAAATTCCTTCCGTCCATGTAAATCCATGTATTGTTTTTACCAAGTCGCTGATAGCATAGCCTGTATACACCCTTTTTTTTTTCCAGAGCTTTCCTAAAGTGCTTTCAAATAGTGTTTTGCTTTTAGCAAATGGTGTTTGCTTGCAAACTTTGCTTTTCTTGTATGCATTTATTGTGTTCCCAAATCTTCAATTTTATGCTCCAAAATCATGTTAATTCTGATCTCGAATCTTAGTTTTCCTCTCGGAAACTATTTTTTTTGTGCTCCCGAGGTGTTCCCAAATGGAATTTTTCTGCTCCCAAATAGAATTTTTCTGCTCCCAAATGGAATTTTTCTGCTTCCGAGGTGCTCCCAAATGAAATTTTTTCTGCTCCCGGGGTGCTCCCAAATCGAGTGTTGGAGTTAACATCCCTGTATGAATTAAGATTGAAGGGGGGAGGGGGTCAAGATAGCTCTATAAAAATTCATGAAAATGGCTATTTTTATGATTTTTTTTTCTAGTTTCCCACAAGAATAGAAATGCAACTTGCGTTTCAACAATCAAGTCAACTTTTAATTTTATCTGATATTTTTTTCTAGTCAATATTGATAATATTTAATTTTTGAAACATTTTTTAATTTCATGTTCTCAACTGGGAACACTGGCCAATAAAAGGGTAAGAAGTATCCACGAAAAAATAAGCAGTTGAAACTTTAGGCAGCCGATTATACGCTGCGGCAGGCAATCGGCGTTCTCTGTCGGCGCGCCGGCCTAGACCTCGGCGGCGGCGTGGTACAGATGCCCGGCAGCGGCGCAGCGCAGATCTCTACGCCCGACTTGGCGCAAAATACTGCGTGCCAAATTACTTCTCTAATTTTTTACCGTGCATTAGCATACTATACAAAAATTTTAACATTCACACAAACAATTCCACACGAACTTTAACTGTGCCGAATTTCACAGTCATCCGTTCGCGCAATGCGCTGCAAAAGGGACACTAAGGTTGTGCTTAGCATATTTATATATACATAGATATACAGGCATGAGAGTTTTCCGCAGATTCGCGGAAATTAGGGTCCCGGTTTTGTTTATTTTATAGATTGGCAAAAATTGTAGTTTTTTTTGCTCTTCCATCCCAATTGCAATAGTTCCCCATCCATTTTGAGAGTGAATATTTTTCCTATAGCCTTTACATTGTTGAATTTTCTTTATTTTTTGAAACATTTTCAGTTGTGACCCTAATTTAACTTTTCACGTTTATTTTCAGTTTCGTTCAAAATTACCTTCACGCGAAATTTCTCTTTTTTTCGATTTTGTCCCTCTCTTCCCTGAAATATAATAATTTTAAGTTTTTTAAGCTACTAAATTACTTTTAAAAGTTTTTTACTCTGAAAACAGTTACTGAATTTTAAAATAAAATATTTATCATAAAATGTGATACTGCATCAAGTTATGATGTGCTAATTGTCTTTAAGTATTAGTTGCAGCATTACTTATTAACTTAGTTCAAGTAATGTTTTCTCACTTGCATTCTGACAAATAAAACAAGTTTTAGCTTGTCAATATAATTGATTGCACCTTTCAAAGAAGGTGGTTAAAAGTACAACCCTCCCTTCATGGGCCTTGGTAGCTCAGTGGCTAAGACGTTGAATTGGTGACCAGAAAGTAGAGGTGTGCACCGCGTCTGGTTTCTTAGCCAGCACGCCGATTGTATGCATCGGCATCATTATAGAAAAGTTTAATATAAACTGTCAACAATGGGGATATATTCTTCCACAAAAAAGTAAAATATTTTAATTGAGAAATTAATACTTTACTTCTGAAATGTAAAGTTTTGGTATAAATTAGTTAATTAGTGTTTTAAAAATCTCCTCACTAAATGATGTTTTCTACGTGCTATGTAAGACCAGTTCATAACCAGGGAGTCAATTCTCCCCGAATCTGTTGAAAAGCCTAGTCATTAACTCTGTCCACCATGAAGAAGAGCCTTAGAGAGGAATGTTAACGGGCTGTTATGATTGGCTGAGCGAGTTTAGGAACAGGCCAGAAAGTCTTTTAGAGTAATTGATAACCAACAACTGGGTCAGTAAAATTGAAAACTAGCTACCGACTATCTTCGAATAACTGAGGGAGAATAGACCTGCAGGATTTCTTTTTGGAGGTGGCTAGAAGTGAAAAACTGGAAAGCAATATAGTCAATAAAGCCAAAATAATATACTTTATTTTAAGAGTTTAATATTTATTTTCATATTTATTAATAATTTTTATGTATAATTGTTATTCCGTTGCTAAATGCTTATTTTTTCTTGAATACTTCATAAGACTAGTAGCTTATAAATATACTATCCTGAGGAAATCTCCTCAGTATATTTTTTTAAAATAATTTATCCGGAATTTTTCTTAAAACCGTGTGATAAAAATATTTTGCACGTGTGGTTTCGTCGCCTAAAGGGCGATGTCTGCATCGTTTCTGGTTGCCTTTTCGGCGTTTCTTTTTTTTCATGTTCTGTCGCTGCGTGTTTTTTTTTCAGACGGAGAGAGGTGTGTACTTCGGTTTTGAGAATGATTTTTTAGCTTCGTGATATTTTTTTGATTATAAATTGTGATATATATTTAGTAATACTGAAGTTAACTGAGATTAAGTTTTCTCGAGAGTCTCTATTTTAAAAATTAGTGTGATAGTAAATTTCTTATGCTGGTTATGTAAAATAAAGAGTAAAACGTCACCCATTGGATTTATATTTTTTACCGTGATGTTCTTCATGCTTGCCCCCAGGAGCAGATGGTGTGGCGGTAAGACAATTATCGTTTTTCAATTTTAATGTATATTAACTATACCAACATGCATCTTCATTAATTTTCGGACTTGGCATTCCCATTTGGGATATTGCGAACACCTTTTCCTTTCCTGTATACTAGCCACTATTTAAATACCGTGAGTGTATGTATTCTTTTTTTTGAGAACAACTATTTACAAAATGTAATCTTTAGGACAAATGGTGCCGAGACAGTTCTTGATGCATAAAGGTTAATTGATAATTGATTTAATTGATAATATGTGAAGAAATTTTTAAGTGCATATATAAGGAAAATAATAATAATAATAAAAATAGCAATAATAAGAAAAATTAACATTTACAGAATTTTTTTGAAAAATAGCCAACATTATGGAAACGTCCAACAAATTTTCCATAAACATAAATTCTTATGATGGGGACCCTACTGTATTTGATTTCTTTGCCGAGCAAATAAAATCGGTATGTTCACTCAATAAATTATCAAACGAAGCTGCTCTCATGTTTGTGAAGTCAAAACTCACAGGAGCTGCATTAAGATTGTACATTGAATCACCTACTTTGAAAGATGTTAAAACGTACACGGAATTACTAACTGAGTTGAAAAATTTTTTCATTTCCCCTGCACAGTCTTCTGCTGTACAAGAACTAAAAACAATAACAATGCTTCCTAATGAGAACATTCCTTCAATTGCTCACAGAATAGCAAAACTGACTAAACAGGTGTATCCGAATTTGACAGATAATGCTTCTTTACAGCAAATAATGCTGGTGTCTTTAATGCAAGCTGTTCCGAATTCCATCAAGGTAAAGTTGGTTGAAAAACAATGCAAAACCTTTGATGAGGCTGTAACACATGCAAAAGCTCTGTTTGAACAATATTCGAGACACAATATTTTAAACTACCTTGTCGATAATCAAGCACAAAATTTTGCGGATGATCTTTCATTACTGAAAGAGCAAGTAAATTTAATAAAAACCAATAATGAAAATGTACAAGCTAATAAACACACTAGTAAGGAAGGTTACAGGAAATTGAACAAAAATTTCTTCAATAAAAATCGCTACAACAATGTGGCATCTCACAGGCAACACTCAAAAATGAATGCAAAGTACTTTGGTTCCAATAGCCAAGATAAGCAAACCTTTGTGTGTGCATATTGCGATCGCAAGGGACACACAGCAAAGTATTGCCGGATACTCAAACGCGACAATCAATTTGATAGACACAGGAACATTTATAGTAGACACAGTCAAGTAGTCAATCCTTATAGACAAGGGGAACAAGGGCGTGCTCGAGAACAACATTGCTACTGTCTTCAGCCTACGATAGCGCCAGCTGCTCCAGCAACAACTCATAATAATGAAACATGTTTAAATAATTGCAATATATCATCTAGCTTGCATGGCTGTGCTCGTAACGGTGCATCAGAGAACTTTCACCCAAACTTCCTGTGAGAAGCGGAAATTCAGGGCCGTCCGCTTCTCATGAATTTAGTGCCCCTAGTTTTGTTTCATCACAATTTCTGGAAAATCGAGTTCTTCCTGATATACAACAGAGAAGTACACAGAATCATACATACAATAAAAATGCTTCCACACAAACATTCTTTGAAAATGATGATCATGTTGTAACACAAGAACATATAGCTTCACAGGTAGAGATTCAAGACACGTCAGCTACAAAAGCTATTCAAACAAGCAACCTAACTCATTCTGACACTTTTCAAGAATTTGTATTTTCAGTCAATCAAGTTCACAATCCTTTACCTGTAATTGATATAATTTTAGTCAAGTTAAATTTTCCATTTTTGATTGACTCAGGATCCTCTATCTGTATAATGGACGCTGAATTTTTTTACTCCATAAAATCTTTCACAAAATATAAGTTTTTGGCTAGAACAGTTACAATTTCCACCATAAACTCTGATGTCAAGTTTTCTGGATGTGTAGACATTTCTTTTAGAATAAACAATATTCATTTTAGACATAATTTTTTCCTGGTCAGGATGCCCCATAACTCGCCATTCAGAGGAATTTTGGGCACCGACTTTTTGGAGAAAGAATCCATTATTGTAGATTTCAACACAAATACAGTGAAAGTTAAAAACCTAAAAATTCCTTTTGTGTCTTCTGTTCAGTCTCAAGAAAAACTTATTAATAATATTGAAAATAGGGAAATCTCTATAACGGAGATTTCTGAAGGTACTTGCCCGTCAAATAGACATGCAAATGACTCAGAAAATGGCGTATCCCTGTCAGTAACTGAAAACAATTCCAGCAAGAATCCAAACACAGTAAAAGTTTGCAGAAAAACAGTCATCCCTCCAAAGGAACAAAAGTACATAGAAGTCCGTATGCAAATGCATGGAAATTTTAAAGACTTTCTTTTTGAACCTTTCCACAGAATCAAAAACACAAAAACAAACACATCACTACATTCAGTTCCTGAAGTAAATGAAGAAATGTCTAATGACAAGTGCAAAAGCACGCACAGTGGTCAAATTTCACAAAATGACAAAAGAACGCATAAGGGCAAAAGCGAAATAAGTTTCCATATTTTGGTTGAGAATTTGTCAGATAAACCAGTTCACATCAACAAAAACTCAGCAATAGGTGAATATTTTGAAATTGATGGTATAAGTGAAATTGATGAAGACAACCAAAACACAAATGTAGAACAAATTCATTTAATACAAGCAGATGATCAAATCAAAAATATTAGAGAACAAGAATTTAACCTACAAAATTTTAATATAAAACACTTAATAGGTCATGAACGTCAGGAATTTGAGGAGCTACTTACAAAATACAAACAGGTCTTTGCTACTTCCCTAAAAGCTATGGGACATACTGATCTGGTGATACCAAAGTTATCATTTACAAGTGAATATCCTCGTCGATCACCACCCTTTCCCATTCCTCAGATTTTGCTGAAGGAAACGAAAGAACAACTTGATGAGATGCTGGAAGCTGGAATCATCTCCAAGACCATTTCAGATTGGTCTAGCCCTTTATTGCTCGTCAAGAAAAAGTTAGGTCCTGATGGAAAACAGAAATATCGTCTAGCACTTGACCTGCGGCTAATAAACACAATAATCACACAAAGTGCATACCCGCTTCCCAAAATTGCAGACGTAATAAACAACATATCACAATACCAGTATTTCTCCAACTTAGATTTGCAGTCTGCTTACCATCAAATTGCATTGCCCGAGGAGTACAGGCCAATGTTGTCATTTAATACTCCTTTTGGTGCCTATTGCTATAATAGGTTAGTTTTCGGCCTCAAGAACTCTGCGTCAATTTTTTCAACATTTAATTGATAAAATCATTGATGAGATAAATATTCCAGGCATCCTAGCATATCAAGACGACATAGTTGTCGCTGCTAACACCTTTCAAGAATCTGTTGAAAAACTATCTAAATTGTTTGAGTGTTTCCAAAAATATAATTTAACTTTGTCTCCAGCTAAGTGCAATTTTCATAACACAACCATTAACTATTTAGGTTTTGAAATATCTAAACACATTGTTAAACCGATCAAGCAAAACATCACAAAAATTACTGGATTTCCTATTCCAGATACAAAAAGAAGACTAAAAAAATTCATTGGCTTATGTGGTTTTTATCGACATCTTATTCCAAAATTTGCCCAATTGACAGCAGATCTCAATGACCTTACTACCCCTAAAGCACAGTTCAAGCTAACAGAAAAACATAAGGAATCATTTAGCAAATTGCAGGAGATATTCTTTAAAGAACCATTTCTTAGACAACCCAACTGGCAAGAGAAGTTCTACCTTAACACTGATGCTTCAACCTCTGCCATTTCAGCATGTTTGTTGCAGAAGTTTGATGGTGAATTGCTTCCCGTCTCGTACTTTTCTAAAACTTTAAACAAACACGAAAAGAATTACCCAGCCATTAAACTGGAACTTATGGCCATAGTCAAGGGAGTTCAAGCGTTTAAATATTATCTCTTCAACAGAGAATTTGTTGTACTCAGTGATAGTGAACCAGTTAAGCACTACAAAAGGATTTCTTCTCCTACCGACCTTACAACTCGTTGGTTGTTAGCCCTCAGTGAATATAACTTCACATTTCAGCATATTCCTGGACAGAAAAATGTCCTCGCTGATTATTTCTCCAGAATTCCCGTGGAGTTACCGAAGAAAGATGTCGTAACAGAACCTAACCTTTTAAAGTCAAATGAAATTTTACCTGTTGAGGAAATTTCTCACTCTCAAAAGGAGTTCTGCAATCAAATGTCACATACTGTGAACACAAAAGATCCGTTGCTAGAAATATCGACCCAGACTTTTCTACATGAACAAATAAATGATCCTGAACTGGGAAAAATATACAACAACATTAAAATGGGAAAACAATTGAAGAGACATCAGGACTTTCAGATTTCTCCAAATAATCAACTTCTCTACAAAAACATAAAAATCAATCACTCGGAGCAGTGCAAATCATTTGCACCAAGACTAGTCGTTCCAAAGTCACTCATTCCAAAAGTTCTCAGAATAACTCACATTGGGCATCTGGGAATTGCCAAAACTTACGCACTACTACAAGAGAGATATTTTTGGAGAGGAGCATATCAAGATACTAAACAGTATGTTGAGTCGTGCACTATTTGCCTCCAATCGAAACCACAGAAGATTCCACAAGCACCGTTTCAAGATACATTTGTACCAAGTCATCCAGGAGAAATGATCTCTATGGACCTAGTTGGCCCCTTTAAAAACAAGATGTACGTATTAACAGTAATTGACATTTTCTCAAGACACATGGAACTGTACCCACTGAAAAATATCACTGCAGCAACAGTTTCAGAAAAATTTTTAAAATATATATCTACACATGGGCGACCAGCACAAGTTTTATGCGATTTGGGAAACCAATTTACTGCAGAGATTTTCAAATTCGTGAACAAAGTTTTGCAAATCAATCTTATGCACACCAGTGTAGCACACCCACAGGCGAATGGAATTTCAGAACGCATCAACACCAGTATTAAATCCACTATCAATGCTCTGCAGCTTGAAGGCCATTCTTTTCTTCATGCCATTGATCTACACAAAGCAATTTATAATGCTTCAAAACATCCAGCAACAGGATTTTCACCTAACAACATTCATTTTGCCCGTGACCTTTCTTTGTTCACTGACACCCTGGACCTGACTCAAACCCCAAAGAATAATACCTCTGATTACAAGATGTTCCAAATTTTAGAGGCCATAGAGAGCATATATCGCTTGGTCTTTAACAATCTGAAGGTCTCGCAAGAGCTCAACAAGGCACGTCAGAATTCAAGCAAAAAGCTCAGGATGTTCAACTGTGGTGATAGGGTGTACATCAAAACACCAGCTGCTTTCAAACAAAAATTGGACGGTCCATTTAAAATCATAAAAAAATTAGGCCCAGTTAATTATTTAGTACAAAGGGATGGAAACCCCAATTATAGAAAGTTTGTTGTACACACTAACAGGATTGTTCTATCTAAGCCCAGACCAGATAGACTCATTGAGTCTACCGTGGGAACTTATGGTTCTCATTATCAAATTACAAAAAAAATTAATCCAGTCTCTTTCCAGCAGAGTGTCTACCCTTTTCCTGTAGGAGATGCTCCAGGTGTGGGAAATCAAACTCCAACGCCAGAGGCCCTTCCTAGCCTGTTGCACCATGTCCCTGTTGCTCCATCCGAGGATGATGTCAATCAGGAGGTAATCGTCTACGATCATGGAAAGGATGACGAGACTCCCTGGCATGCTCCCAACCTTTCTAATGAGGTTTCAGGTGATGAAGCACGTTCCTCAACTTTTACCCGGAGGATACCCTCTACCTCTCCAGGAAATCGTCCTGTAACACCTTCTGCAGATTCTCCACTGGGTGAGAGGAGGCTCATACCCTCTCGATCTCCTGTTCCGACCCTGTCTACCGGCTCTGCAACAAATGTTTCTAAGAATAGGTCCATACCCTCTCTCACAGAACTTGAAGTTATGGCATCATCTCCTCCACCTGACCTTACAGGGATGGCAGACCCTGTTTCAAATACCAGCGGCTCTCCTGCTTTCACCAAGGTGACCACTGCACCCTCGACTCCTGTGTGTGGTGTTGTTCCTCCTGTCCCTGATGTGCCAATAACTCCCAAACATCGATTAAAGGGTAGCAGTCGATACAACCTGCGCCCTCGTCATTAATTTGAACTATTACTTTTCTGAATAGAACTCTGATAACTTTTTACCTTTATGGTGTCGTTCGAATTTTTCTCACACTTTGATATTATATGCACTGAACTTTACACAGACAGATAAACTTTTTCTAGCCATTGTACATCTATACCCCTTTTGCACATATATATATTATTTCTCAAGTGTTGATATAAAATATTTTTCTATTGTGTATAACGTGACAATTTAGTATTTTAATTATGATGTTTGTATCTTGAGTATTATGTTTCTATTTTGATTATGACATTTTGTATTCGGTATATTGATTTTCTCAGATGTTGATAATACTAATATTCATATTAATATGCAAAGTTTGCCGTATGGAAGTAAAGTATTAAGGTGGTTTTACTTACAGGTCTTTACAGTATGTTGTATTATTAAGACAGGTGTGAAAATTTTTCTGCTGGCAGGAAAATTTCTTTCATGTGTGTCTGATTAATATTTCTCTTCACTTCTTTCCTTCTCTCTCCTCTTGTGGCCTGATCAACCACAAGTTCTGTTACTCTGTTCTTTTTAATCATCTGTTTACAAACTCAAAGAATTACCTTGATTTGTTTACTACAATATAATAGGTATTATGGTTTATCAACAATGTGTGCTATGCTTATGTGTGAACATTTTTTTTCCTTCTATGTATAATTTTTCTTGGTGTTTACATTTTGAGTGCATTCACAAGATATATACTTTATCATGAGATTTTGGATTTTTGCTTAATGTCAATTTTTTTTTAAAAAAAAAGGGAATATTTTTGGGTTATGAATGAAACTTTATGCAAATATACATTTTTTTTCCTTTTGTGTAGTTGGCCAACTAACATTGTGTACTTATCATATTTTTTACATAACCAAGAACCTTTTGTATCTTTGTGTGATGGGTACTTTAGAAAATCATGTCTTCTGTAAGAATCAGGGAGCTATGATGTGCAAACTTGTAAGGGTAAAGTGCTCCTTTTGTTGTGTGTGAAGTTTACATAATGTGTTTAACATTTCAGTGAAAATTTCAGTGTTGCATTGAATTTATGTGTCAGACTTTGTACTAGAGACCTTGGGAACTTGATCTCAATTTTTTTGTGTAGCGAAGGGGAGTATATCCTGAGGAAATCTCCTCAGTATATTTTTTTAAAATAATTTATCCGGAATTTTTCTTAAAACCGTGTGATAAAAATATTTTGCACGTGTGGTTTCGTCGCCTAAAGGGCGATGTCTGCATCGTTTCTGGTTGCCTTTTCGGCGTTTCTTTTTTTTCATGTTCTGTCGCTGCGTTTTTTTTTTTTTCAGACGGAGAGAGGTGTGTACTTCGGTTTTGAGAATGATGTTTTTAGCTTCGTGATATTTTTTTGATTATAAATTGTGATATATATTTAGTAATACTGAAGTTAACTGAGATTAAGTTTTCTCGAGAGTCTCTATTTTAAAAATTAGTGTGATAGTAAATTTCTTATGCTGGTTATGTAAAATAAAGAGTAAAACGTCACCCATTGGATTTATATTTTTTTACCGTGATGTTCTTCATGCTTGCCCCCAGGAGCAGATGGTGTGGCGGTAAGACAATTATCGTTTTTCAATTTTAATGTATATTAACTATACCAACATGCATCTTCATTAATTTTCGGACTTGGCATTCCCATTTGGGATATTGCGAACACCTTTTCCTTTCCTGTATACTAGCCACTATTTAAATACCGTGAGTGTATGTATTCTTTTTTTTGAGAACAACTATTTACAAAATGTAATCTTTAGGACATATACAATTTAAATTGAGTCAGTGGCATAATTTGATTGCTTTAAAACTGTTTAAACATTGCATTATATATTGAGATTGCTGTAAAATACTAATTAAAAATCCTCTTTTCAGTAAATACGTTAAATTCTTAATTGATCAGTTTAAATTCTCTTTTATTGGTTGCAAGTCATGTTATCGATATCTTAATTTTTTTTAAGACTAATGCAAGGAAAAAGCATTTCAAGGGATATTGTCTATATGGGCGTCACAATCACGCCCCGTCTCCCCGAATATCTTTACTTGATTGTTAATGAAGATGGGCAGGGCCCGCTACCAGGAGTACTTTTTTTATAATTATGTTTTTTCAGTATCTATATCTATATATAAAAATGAAAATTTTCTGTTGACAAAAATGGAGTTTCACTAGTCTGCATACTGCAAACTCTTGAAACATCGTAAATTTCAAGAGTTTGCCATGCTTGTCAATTTTTGCCTTTTTTTCCTGCGTCCATGAGCACAGTAAAAACAACTTAAAATGAGTGTGAGACTGGATTATGTAGTGTCCAGTTACAATACGTCTGGTAACTTCTTGCCAATTAATTTCCTCACAAATCTGACCTCTAAAATCATAATTCTGAAATAGAAATTACGAGGTATCTAGACAATATATCCCTGCAATTAGCGATCACCGCTTCCCCACAATCCGGAAAACCGCAATAGCACCAGTTACTTTGTTGAAATACTTCACTATCCCAAAATCATTCATTCCTTTGGAACAAAGCAATTCCAAGTATGTAGAATCGCGTGAAATTGACAAACATGAAGTAGAATGACACCCATTTTACGCCAAATTAAAAAGTATATGAAATAAATAACTCAAAATGTGTTACACAAGTCGACAGTTTCAAATAGTAAGTTCGCTTAGACAACAGGAGTTTAGAATTGGCGATTATTCGTTTTTCCAAAACAGAATAACTAATTGTAACTGATTTTAAAAGCGCCATCTTGGCATTAAATACGATCTGGTTAAATGCTATCTTTCCAAGCAGGGTGAATTTGAACCGCGAACTCAAAAATGTTAGAACCCAATATCTTGAAATGAAAAATAATTAAAATGCAGATTATTTTAAAGCCGGTTCGGTCCAGCTGAAGTATTTGCTACCAGTACAAATATTTGGTGGCGTTATAGCAGTTATAGTACACTTTGGATATCTGCCAGCGCGGCAAGATGATATATTCGTGGTGCTAAATACTCGAATCTGCAAAGGATTATGTATATGAAAATATGGATAACGGCTTTCCGGGAACCTTACATGAGCAGTAATTATAGGTTGTGAGCATGTGTAAATCGCCAAACAATGAAAAGTCGCCATGGGTAGCAAGTTATCCTAGCTGTTCCGTAGTTTTTATCAAAGAAAACATATGGAGTACTCTTTTCTTAGAGCTAATTATTAACATATACGCAAGTTGTCAAATTATGAGAAATCGCCAATTAGCTAATACGCAAGGTGTTCCATGGGTTTCACATTATTAAAAATAGTGCGAAGTTTAAATTTTTATGTTCCATGGAACATGCAAGAACCAAGCAAAGTGTAGCACGGTAACATTCTATCTGATCCAACCTTTGGGTTTTGCTTGTTGAAATCATGCCTTTTTTTATGAATAAGCCTCATTATGAGCCGAATGCCTCATACAAAAAGCGTAGTACATACGCGCCTCATACTAGCGTAGCTAGTCTAGGTGCCTTGGCCCCTAGTTCGCAAAAAAATTGTTTTGATTTTTTATTTCAATTTTTTTTTTCAAAGGATAATATTGAAAAATGTCATTGCTGTAGCTCCGAAACACTTATTTTGCTCCCATCTTAATTATTTACACTAGTTCGTAAAAAATACTGTAGTGAAAAATCATAAAAATTTTAGAAAATAATAAGAAAATGAAAAAAGAAATGGATTAACTAACCGAACACAACTAACTATAAGAGAGAATCCGGAGGAGATAACGGCAAAAAAAAATCTGCTGTGAGCACAATAAAATTATGCGAACAGAAGCGCCTCGCTTCTGCCGCAACTCCGTCGGCGTCTGTCCTCAGAGACCAGTTGAGAGAGCCACTCGGCCGATCGCATATGCAAGCGACGAAAGACTATGCTGTAGTGACTTATGATATGATACAGTGCGTTAGCTATTAGAGATGAGACGGGCTCAGCCCGAGCCCGGGCCCGACTCGGGCTCGGGCTCTGCAATTAACGATTGCGTTCGGGCTCGGGCTCGTGAAAAATTTCTCCTTTCTTGAACATACTCCTTGAAACAGATTTTAAAAAGTGTTTCATGGGATAAATAGACGTACTTATTTCAAAAAATAGCGGCACGGGGGACTAGAAGGTGTGTGAAGCTCCAAAAATTATTGTATCCTATTAATGAAGTAGTTAATTTTATTTGTCTTTAGCTGAAATTTCGGGCTCGGGCTCCAACTTTAATAATATTGCTCGGGCTCGGGCGGGCTCGGATTAAAAGTCTTCGGGCTCGGGCTTCAAAAAATGAGCCCGAACTCATCTCTATTAGCTATAATAAGAGCGTCCAATAATAGTGGGGGCGGGGAGAGTAAAACTCATGTATTAAATTCACAAAATTCTGGAAGTGTACTTAATTATTTTTTTAAATTTAATTTGTTAATGTGTTTATTCTTTAGTTTTTCCTCTGGGTGCTCTTGTGCTCAAAGGGAGGAGCCGCCACTGTAGTAATATATACATTGAAACAGAGAGCTTAACTTTTATTCAAATGAAATGACTTTCAACAAAGGGACGTAATTGTTAGAATCAATTAAAAAATATTCGATATAACAATGCTCTTTGGGAATATTTTTTAATAATATATTTTCAAACGGTGAACTAAACCTTTATTTAAAATGACTTTCAAAAAAGGGACGTAACTGTTAGAAAAAATGCAAAAATAGTAGGTATAACAATGGTCCTTAAGAATATGTGTCAATAATATACATTAAAACAGAGAACATGGGGTGCAGCCAAGGGGGGGGGTTAGAGGGGTCATAACCCCTCCCATGGGGAATTTTCTGCCATACAAAATATATATTCACTATATTATCACACACACATATACATATATATGAGTTGTAGTAGTCGTAACACCCCCCCATGAAAATTTCTGGCTACGCCCCTGCAGAGAACGAAACCTTTATTTAAAAAGACTTTCAAAAAAGGGACGTAATTGTTAGAAACAGTCAAAAATATACGGTATAACAAAGCTTTCTAAGAATATGTGTGCCAACAATATACTCTGAAACAGTCTCAACTAAACCTGTATCAAAAATGGCTTTCAACAAAAGGACGTAATTGTTAGAAACAGACCAAAAATATATGGTATAACAAAACTTTCTAAGAATATATGTCAATATACTTTGAAACAATTAACTGAACCTTTATTAAAAATGACTTTTAACAAAGGGACGTAACTGTTTGAAACAACGAAAATAAAAAAACGGCATAACAATTTTCTTAAGGTGTGAATAATATACTCTTAAACAGTACCTTTTTAATTTCCGAAAATGTACCATGTAAGGAAAGTATAATCATGCAAAAATTCGATTTCGAGATTTTGGTGTATTTACACGTTTTGAGGTCTTGAATTTTGTCTTGAATTCATTTATGCTGTTTTTACGAGATGTATGTGTGTATGTGAGTGAACACGATAGCTCCTAAACGGGGCATTCGATTGAGCTCAAATCGGATATATATGTTATAAACCACCGTAGCACAACCGATTGATTTTGGTGTGTATAGTAATAGTTTTCCTACAGGGCTACGACAAAGATTTCTTTTACATTATGGCCTATAGGCGGAAATTCTTGAAAGTGCACTAGCGTTTAAACAGCGGATTCGATTGAGCTTCAATTTGGTATATATGTTAGAATTATTCAGCGATTAAAATTTATTTAAATGTTTGGTAATGATCTTAATCGTAGGTGTTCAGAAAGTCGAGCGGAGTCACTCCAGATTTTTAAAAAATGACTTTCGCCTCACCATGACACAATGGTTATGTTACTGAAAATGATACCCGGGCGAAGTGTGAAGGTCCCGGGTTCAGGTCCCATCGCGCGACTGTAGATCTAACGATCTGGAGTTTTGGTAGGTTTTCTCCAGCTTTTACGTGAATACCCGTTAGAGCCCCTTAGAAAGTCCTCTTACCAAGGCACCCCCCCCCATCCTTAGCAGATCGCCCTATGGTAGCGTTGCCATAATCACACAAAACAAAACAAAAAGGACTTTCAACAAAGGGACGTAATTGTTAGAATCAGTGCAAAAATAAACAATATAACAATGCTCTTTAAGGGTGTCAGTAATCTACTTTAAAACAGAGAACTAAACCTTTATTAAAAACTAGCCGCCTCAGGCGACCAGTTGGTTCGCCATCTTAATAAATCTTGTTCGAAGAGAATCCTGTTCCTCAAGGACTTCCTTGACACTGAAATCTCTCAGATTCTGAGTGGAATTTAAAATTACGACGGTTACAAACAGGAGCGGGTCTACGGTATGTGTCGCCCCCTGCTAATGTACAAAAGACGCCCCCTTTTATGCTCGACTTAGTTTTTGAGCTCGAAATGACGCCCCTTCGATCGAAGCCGGCACCCACATGCGATGCTTACAGTGGCGTACGCAGGGGGCACGCGCGCCCCCCCCCCGAAATTTTCAGACTGAAAAGGATTTTTTTTTTTAAATAAAAGTGGGCCTTTTCTTTGATCATCAACTATTTCATTTTAGAAGGGTTCAAGTTAATTTTATATACATACTAGCTGAAGTACCCGTTCTTCGCACGGGAATGAATGGACTTTTTGATATTAATATTTGTTGTGATTACTATTTATTGTAATAAAGAGATATAGCAAAATGTATATCGCGTTATATTGTGTTCAATAATCATGCATACTGAATTTCAAGGCAATTGTTTTTACGGTGCAGAAGGCGATGCGGCGTAGCACAATCTAGTGGCGAGTTTTAGCAAAACTGATACGGCAAAAATATTCTTCGCATTCAGATATCGATGTATACGAATTTTCATGACGATCGGCTGAATAGTCTTGAAGTTCATGTGTTGACGCGACATCTAGTGTCAAGTTATAGGAAAATGGATCGTGCCAAACTCTTCCCCGTGTTCATATATCTATGTATACCTATTTTCATAGCGATTATTCGCACAGTCAAGAAGTGATACACTGCAGGGCCATCTAGTGGTTAATTAAAGTAATGATTTGCTACAGCGCCGTCATGTGGCGAGTTATAGCAAAATTTATAACGCCAAAATATTCTCATTTTTCAAATAGCTATGTATACTGATTTTCATAGCCACCGTTTGAATGGTCAAAAATTTGGCCTGCTGCAGCGTCATCTAGTGGCGAGTTAAAATAATAATGCATTGCAGTGCCATCTAGTGGTGAGTAACATCAAAAGTAACGCAGTTAGAATATATTCTTCGTTCTCAAATGTGTAAGTATAAAAAATTTTATGCCGATCAGTCGAACGGTATAGAAGTTGATGCGTTGCAGCGCTATTTAGCGGTAAGTTACAGCAAACGGATAGTGAAAAATATTCTCCGTGTTCTAATATTCGCGTGTACCAAATTTCATCGAAATTTGTTGGACCATATTCGCATAGCAAACGGCTAAACGGAATAGAATTCGACGTTCTGCTGCGCCACCTAGTGAAAAGTTAGAGGAAAACGGATAGCATAAAAACCTTCTCCATGATAAAAGACTTAGGTGAACCAAATTTCATGGTGATCGGTGAAACGGTGCTGGAGTTTTTCAACCTCCTACACACATACCAACATTCATTTTTATCTATAACCAGTCTTATTATACGTATATACCAGTCTCAAGTAAAATCCAGTTTCAAATCTAAGCCTCGCCAAAGTGCCAGCATACGCCATTTTGCAAGAGTTTTTTTCAGGGAATCATTCGAAGCATTGACTTAGCAGCAATCAAAATGGGAAATGGTTCGACCGCCAGGCATTTATTTGAAAAGTGGAATCCCTTAATACAGCCGCATTTTTTAAATTATCAACTATAACATGTTTTATTCATCGTTACCTCGATGTACTAAATGCGGAGATTTCAATTTTCTGAAATTTGGCGGATTTCCCCCAAGTTAAATCAATGTACTCAATTGGCGAGAATTCTGAAGCTACATCGCTTGAAATGTCCTAATAACTGCATTATTTCTGCACGAATAGTTAAAATTTAATGCTGTATTCTAAGAAAACCTATACACTTGTTTTCAAAAATGCTATTCCCTTAAGCTCTCAGTAAATTGAGCCAAAAAGCCTAAAACTGTGCAAACCGCTAGAACTCACACTCTAAAAATCGGCCTATCAGCCATTTTATTTTTCGCCAAACTAAAAAAAAATTACATATTAGTCTCGGATATCTTCGATCCTCATTGTTTTGCATATAAAACATTTCATTCCTGCTCTCATTTCTTATGCGCACACAATATTATAATTAAAAAAATAACCAAAAAAAATAAACTAAAAAAATCATTATTATTCTTTTATTTTTACTTTAAGAATTTAAAACATTTTATTCGGCAAAATCGCCACACATGGCAACCAAGATGCTTATTTCACACACTTTTTTCACTACAGGGGTTAATATTACGTAAAGCTTTCTGCGTGGAGAACACAAAAAATCTCTTAAATTCCGGGAACGGAAATTAAGGGAACCCTTCAGGAGGAAAACGTTTTTAAGTGGAGTTTCAAAGTTTTAAAGTGGACTATCATTTATTCTATATTATTTTACATATCTGTGTAAAATTTCAGGCTGACAGGTCCATTTTTGTGGAATTGTATACTACCCAAATCAACAAATTGACAAACATAATTTCATTTTTATTTATAAGATAACCTACGCTTGTTTTTAAAAATACCCTCTCATTAAATTGCGCCAAGCGCTAGAATCATAGAAAATCTGACACACTTTCAGATTTTTAAATACGCACTAAAGTGCTATATATAAAAAGAGTTATAATCCATGGGTCTTCCCTATTTTCGTTCCTTCTTTCATTAAGTTGGAAAGTGTATCATTATTCATGAGTGTGATTAAACAAAATTAAAATTGATATTTCTAACATCCTTTTTTCTGGATGTAATACATTAGATGCAGAAAAGCTGCTCTGAAAAATGCACAATTCCAACTGAATGAAAATTTCAAAAACTTATACGCAGGTGTATTCATAACCTAAATAGCAGACGATTAAATTACGATAAATAGCGCCAAGCGTTAGAATCCTCCTCAAAATCGCGAGAATGCTGAAGATAGATCGCTTGAAATCCCTTAACTGCATTATTTTCGCAGGGATCATTAAAATTTAACGCTGTATTCTAATAAAACCTTTGTACTTGTTTTCAAAAATCCGTTTCCTTAAGCTCTCAGTAAATTCGCCAAGCCGGAAACTGTGCAAACCGCTAGAGCTCACTTTCTCGGCATTTGAGCCATTTTATTTTTTCGCCAAACTAAAAAATTTTAACATATTAGCCTCGGAAATCTTCAATTCTTAATTGTTTTGCGTATAAAACATTTCATTCCTGCTCCGATTTCCCATGCACACGATATTATAATTAAAAAATATATAACCTTACGAATATAAACTAACAAAAAAAAATCATTATTATTCTTTTATTTTTACTTTGAGAATTTAAAACATCTTATTCGGCAAAATCGCCACATATGGCAACCACGATCCTTATTTCACACTTTTTTCACTACAGGGGTTACAATTACGTAAAGCTTTTTGCGTGGAGAACATAAAAAATCTCTTAAATTCCGGGAACGGGTGGACTTTCAAAATTTTAAAGTGGACTATGATTTATTCTATATTATTTTACATATCTATGCAAAATTTCAGGCTGATAGGTCCATTTTTGTGGATTTGTATACAACTCAAATCCACAAACAAACAAACAAACAAACAGAATTTCATTTTTATTTATAAGATTTTTGAACGAATGGCCCATTTCTAATTTTTGAAGGCCGTTTTTGAGAGGACAAATTCCTTCAGTTTAACTTTTTCATCTGGGCCCGCTGGATTGAAAACTTAGTCGGACAAAGATCATAGCAGAAACAAGATTTTTTTTTTTTTTTTTTTAAACTCTCTTCGTTGAAAAATCCACTATTGTAAACGGTCTTGAGTTAAACAGTTAAAATACATCTTTCAATGTTTATTAATATGCTTTTCTGATTATAAGAAAGTGATTAGGGAAGCAAATGAGGGGGGGGGGCGTAAAATCAGGCGTACAGACAAGGCGTAAAATCAGTTTTCGCCTACGCCAATAAAATGCCTAAAACCGGCCCTGGGTCATGGCTTCAGGCTTCCCCCTTCTTCCAAACAATAGGATAGCCTCAAATTTCTCTGGACGGTCCAAAGCATCTTGATTCGCTTCTTTTGTTTGAGGTGCGAATCAGTTCCAGATGTTTAACCCCGTTTTCTTGAAGTAGAACCGGAAAAAGGAAGGGTCATCAGGGCCTGATTTACGGCGAGGCATTCGGGTCACTGGCCCGGGGCCCCAAAATGAAAAAAAAAAATACGCAGTAATTTTTGTACATCTAACTTTTCGCTCATATTTTCTGACATACTGTAAAACGTAACAAAATATAATTTTCGAACTTGACGTATTTCTCATCTAAGGGCAATATTAGAAATTGTCCTTAGAAAGCTTTGTAAATAAACACTCATAAAATTATACCTTTTTTGCAGAAAACGCATTTTCGTACTGAAAATTTCAGTACCTCCTCAGCCTAAAATTGTGAACCTTTAGACTGAGGATATACTGAAATTTTCAGTACGAAAACGCGTTTTCTGCAAAAAAGGTATCATTTTATGAGTGTTTATTTACAAAGTTTTCATTGTTTTATGTTTGGGGTTAGTTTAGTGGAATTCTAAAATTAAAAAAAAAATTTCTTTCATTAGATTCACAAAATGCTTTGCTTATGTATACCTGTGAAAGGTATGTAAACTCATAGCAGTCTATAAAATAAAATCAATCTTGTATTTGAGGAAGGTAAGATGTATGGGGGGCCCCCATATGAAGTTCTGGCCCGGGGACCCCAGGGGTATAAATCGGGCCCTAAGGGTCATTCGATGTCGAAAAAGCTGCTTTCTTGAAATTTTTGGACTATTTTATATGCGTTCAAACACATGTCCCCCCTTCGGCAAGTTGAAATATCTGGACCACTGATTCCAGTCTGATTCATTGAGAAAGACTGGGGATTCTACGTTGTTCTTTTTTCAGAGTAACCGACGTAGGATAAGATCAGTGGCGATAAGAATTGTTGGCTGAATAGTTGCATTGCTCCATCTGTTAAGACTACGTGAAGTTTATTTTTGTATTGTCAACTTTTGGTTGAATATATAGCAGTAATAATTGTAATCCTTTCGTAATTATTTGAAAAATGAAAAAATTCAAAAGCTTTTTTGTTGTAAGTTCATCTAAAACAGAACAAAATGAAAACCGTGCGAATACTGAGAATAGTGCGACTACAGCTTAAGAATTACTTTGCCCGATTAGAGAGTCATCAGTGTGTGTTTGTGATACCGCCTGCCTGTTCGACATTGAAAAACAATGAAAGTGAAGGCAAGTCTCATGGTGAAACAGCGACATTTCGAGTGCAAGATACCCACACAACAAAAATTTCTGAGACGTTTGGCAATGATATTTTACTCTTTTCTACTCCCACATCGAAATCCATGTCTGACTCTGAGAGATTACAAGCTAGTGCTGTAAAAGTAACGACAAAATGAGTATCCGTGTGTATTAGTTACTTAGATGTTCGCTATTCGTTACTAAGTATTCGTTACTCGTTACTTTCGTTACTACTAATAGAATCGGTAATAGGGTGTTATATAGTGCCCCATAACAACACATCCGGGACAGTGTTGTTATGGGTATATGCCGCCCATACATAAACCCATAACCAAAAAGAATTTTTTTTAGCGAAGTTGTACTTAGAGCTTATTTTCTCTGATTTACAGATTGTTTTTATACACATTTATGGTTTTATACAATGCTAAATTATCCGAATTACTGAGTGCACATAGAAATCTTCCAAAGACATATGCCATTCTTTTTTTTTCTCAACCCCCCCTTTTTTTAATTCTGAACGCTGGTTTAACCTGTTCATTCTTATCATAAAAAGTGTAAAGGAAAGCTTGTGACTCGTGTTTTTTCTGGGAGCGGGTTCTCGAATACTGAGATCCAGGGATTGGGCCACATATATAAAATTCACAGGGCAGGGGATCTCAGTATGATATCAACTACTTTGCGTCTCTAAAAGCATAATATCTTTATTATTTGTGAGTTCTTATTTCATATCAAAAACTTCTTTTGCTGGACCATTTTTCGAAGTAAATTAAAAATTACCATATTTTAAATTAAAATTGTTTTATTCAATGAGAATTACCTATTTTTAAGATATTTCCAGTTCTATTTCTGCACTTTTGGGATGAAAGGGGTTAGCCCCTTCTGTGGGTGCATATATGAGAGCATTCTTTAAACAAAAATTATCACTCCTTTCATACAGAAAGAATGGTTGCACCGGATTATGCGTATTCCATGAGTTCATGGAATAAAATGTACCATAAAATAGGGCAGATGGCCCCCTAAACGCCGACATTTTAGAAACATACTTAACTTCATTGAATTATTTTAATACCAGTGGCTTACGCAGGAGTGGGCATAGAAATCCCGGGTCGCTCACAATTTTTTATATATTTTTTAAACAATTACTTAAAAATGTGTTTAGGTTTCCATGCTAAATATTTTTTTTAGTTCCAAATAATATTTTAAATAATAAAAATGTGCGAATTCGTTTACTTTATAAAAATATATTTTTTAAAAGGTGTATTTAAATAATTTGTTATTTATTACTCATATTTCGATTCTAGCTAAAAAAAAAAGAAAAAGTTAAGTTCGCAATCCTGCTTCGGAACCACCCTGAAAGAAAAAATTCTGATTGCACCACTATTTAGTACCAAAATGTTAGAAAGCCCGAAATTAGCACCCCTTACTAACATGCTTCTCTTATATGTATTGCTCCTCTACAATTATAAGAACACCTTCTTCCCCCCCCCCCCCCGCAAAAAAAGTTCAACTGCGCATAAGAACATTCTATACACCGGATCCTATCCTCCCATTGTACGACCCATATCAATAGAGCAGCAGATAGTATATCCATCTCCATAACTGTAACGATACATACGGATTCTTCCTAACCTCATCAAAACAATACCATCCGGCTCGGCACAAACGAATTGCAACCAGAACATACTACTACTCAAATACCGAAACTGATTTTTCCCTTCAAACAGCGAGAATCCATAATACTTCCGGTACCTAGTAACGGAACGGAACATACTATTACTCAAATACCGAAATTCATTTTCTCCCACCCGCAGTCTTGTATTCGAAGTTCGAACCTGGTCGATCCGAAATGCACACTCGAAAGTCATTTTCCCCCTTGAAACCGCGATCCGATATCCAGTAACTGCCAGTAACAAATAACAGAAGATATTAGTACTCGATTACTGGAACCTGTTTCCCCCCTAGTTCGCCTCGCCTGGCAGTCTGTATTCGAAATTCGAAGCTGCTCGATCCGAAACCTTCGGATCGAGTAACGATATCAACCGAAAAGTAACAATTCGTTACTTCGAGTCTGAGTGATTATCCGTATCTTAGTACCGAATACATGCGGTTTGCTTCAGCTCTATTACAAGCATTACGAAATACTTGGATTCCTTCTGCAAATTACACTTTTCCTGAACAAAAATTTGTATCTAAAAAGTGGCGATTTCAGATATCATGGCTCCAAAAAATTTTTTGGCTAGCCTATTCAAAAAGTGATAACGGCGCTTATTCCAAATATTGCGTTTTGTTTCCTCCAACTGATTCCGTTGCCAGGAAAGGAGCCGACAGTCTCTGGTTTGAAAATTTGAGTAGGAATATTTTATAGCTCTCCCCCTCAATCAATCATGATGCTCTCGCAACGCCTCTGGTCCAGGGTTATGGCCTGTCGCGTGGCTGTCGATCTATGGTTTGAAGTTTTGGGTGATTTCCTCCAGATGTAACGTGAATATGCGTTAGAACCCATTGAAAAGTCTTCCTCCCAAAGCATCCCCTTTTTAGGCAGATGACCCTCGTGTAATCCACACCCTCTCTTAACCACAAAATCAAATCGGAAGAGATTTCACCTGATCATTGCAGGTTTAAAAATTTGCTGCTGTGAAAATAATCAGCGTATTGCAGAAAGATTATCAAATTAAAAATCACATTATAGTCTTTCTTCTCTTGGTTTGTGTGAAGTGTGATAAGTAAGTATAAAATTAAGGAATCTCTTATTTTTCAAACTCTGTCATGAATAAAATATTGCGCAAATAATCTGGTACACTCTCTGATCGCGATGCTTGCTCCACCCCTGATAGTTATTCTGACACTGGCATTAAGTCAGTTGTGCATGTAATTTCACTTTCTAATATTTTCCCAAGAGTCCCAAGTGTAATGCTGTGTGTAATCTCAGATAACGACTTAACAATGTTTAGGTTTATGGTATTAGGTTGTAACGAAAGTTTCCCGCTACTACAAATACCGTCTGCAAACAGTTCACGTTGGTGTGTTTGCTCATATTTTGTCGAACAATATTTGTCATTTGAAAGAAAGATACTTGTTTTAAGACACTGTGTTGTTAAAAAATATCGTTATCATTAAGTACAAGGTGTCTGAAATGGAACTATCACGTTACTGGTTTAGAACCATCATTTACTTCCAGTTCTGTTGCAAAAAGTCAGCTACAGAATGTCAAAGAATTATGTGCGTAATTTAGATTCTACTGTTGTATCATATGGCACTGTGAAGGTTTGGTACTGAAAGTTAAAAAACGGGGTCTATGATATTCAAGGAGCAGAGCTCTCTGGCCGGCCTACTGATGATGATGAGGTATACCTGCGAGAACTTGTGGAAGAAGATCAGTATTTAATCACTAGAGAGCTAGCTAAAGAGTTAGGTATTAATGCCATGCCCATTAGCCATGCTATGCATCACATAAACTTGATGTACAAGTTCAATCGCTGGGTGCCGCATGAGCTGAATCAAGCAGATTTGGGGGAGAACTTTCGTTATAACCTGAAAGAACAATGTACGTATGTTTTTGACTAAGTGTTTTACTTTATTTTGGTCTAAAAGCAGTTTTTCTTTTGTGTTTGTGTTCTAATCTATGAAATATTTATGTTACGCCTGTTTTGCACGAATATCTTCCTACACCTTGGGCCTCCCCTCCGAAAAAACATTCTGCGTACGCCACTGGATACTTTCCGTGTCGGGCCGCCCTGGTTACACACAGGATGGTTAATGATAAAAACCTACAAAAAGGAACAAATTATTTTCGTCCTATATTAATTCTGAAGAACTTCTGGATGTACTGGCCTTTATCAAAAAACGGAAAGGAAAAAAAAAGTAAGAAAATCTGAAACACTTTCAGATTTTAAATAGGCACCGCACTAAAGTGCTATATGTTAAAAGCGTATCATAATCCATGCTTCTTTCCTGTTTTCTTTCCTTATTCCATTAAGTTGGAAAGTATATCATTATTCATGAGTGTGATTAAACAAAATTAAAATTGATATTTCTAACATCCTTTTTGTGGATGTAATACATTAGAAATGGATGAGGAAATGCTGCGCAGAAAAATGCACAATTCGAACTGAATGAAAATTTCAAAAACTTATTTAGGTGTATTCATAATCCAAGTAGCAGATGATAAATTGAGCCAAGCGCTAGAATCACATCTCAAAATTGCATATCAACCCTTTTATTTGTCACCAAATTAAAAAGTTACACATTTCACTCTCGAAAAATTTCCAAATCTTATTTTTCTTTTGAGTATAAAACATTTCATACTTGCTCTGATTTCACACGCACACGATATTTTAATTAAAAAATAGCCTTACAAATTTTCAATAAAAAATCGTCATTCTTTTATTTTTACATCAAGAATTTGAATCATGTAATAAACTTGCCAAATATGGCAACCTAGATATGCTAAATTCTCACTTTTTCCACTGCGGTGTTACAATTCGAAATGGCGGAGAGCAAAAATTAGCCTTTTGCGTCACATTTTTTATCGATATCTCCTAAAATAATTCGAATTTCGAAAAAATCGCTTTGAGGTATGTCGGGACCCGTCCTGGAGAATTTCCATACAAAATTTGGTAGGTCTAGGATCCTCCGTCTAGGAGCTACACGAGACACAGAAAAACAAACTAACCGACTGATATTTTACAGTTTGTTTTATTTATATAGATAGATGACTTTCAACAAAGGGAAGTAATTGTTAGAATCAATGCAAAAAATCACAGTATAACAATGGTCTTTATAAATATGTGACAATAATATACTTAGAAACAATGTAATAAACCTTTATTACAAATGGCCTTCAACAAAGGGACGCAGTTCTTAGAAACAATGCAAAAATGCACGGTATAGCTATGGTCTTTAAGGATAATTGTCAATAATTACACTTTGAAACAGTGAACTAAATTTTTATTAAAAATCACTTTCAACAAAGGGACGTTATTGCTAGAATAAAACAAAATACAGTATAACAATGCTCTTTAAGGATATGTGTGAATAACATACTCTAAAACAGAGAACTAAACCTTTATTTAAAATGACTTTTAAGAAAGGGACGTAATTGTCAGAAACAATGCCAAATTACTCAGTATAACAATTCTCTTTAAGGGTGTCAATAAAATACTTTAAAAACAGTGAACTAAACCTTTATTAAAAATGCCTTTCAACAAAGGGACGTTATTGTTAGAATCAATGAAAAAAATAAACGGTATAACAATGCTCTTTTAGAATATGTGTCAATAATATACTTTGAAATTTTGAACTAAACCTTTATTAAAAATGGCTTTCAACAAAGGGACGTTATTGCTAGAATAAAACAAAATACAGTATAACAATGCTCTTTAAGGATATGTGTGAATAACATACTCTAAAACAGAGAACTAAACCTTTATTAAAAATGACTTTTAAGAAAGGGACGTAATTGTCAGAAACAATGCCAAATTACTCAGTATAACAATTCTCTTTAAGGGTGTCAATAAAATACTTTAAAAACAGTGAACTAAACCTTTATTAAAAATGCCTTTCAACAAAGGGACGTTATTGTTAGAATCAATGAAAAAAATAAACGGTATAACAATGCTCTTTTAGAATATGTGTCAATAATATACTTTGAAATTTTGAACTAAACCTTTATTAAAAATGGCTTTCAAGAAAGGGACGTAATTGTTAGAAACTATGCAAAAATACACAGTATAACAATGCTCTTAAGAGTGTCAATTAAATACTCTATAACAGTGAACTAAACCTTTATTAAATATGCCTTTCAACAAAGGAACGTTATTGTTAGAATTAACGCAAAAACATACGGTATAACAATGCTTTTTAAGAATGCGTCAATAAGATACTTAAAAACAATGGGCTGAGACTTTCTTTTAACAAATGGAAGTAATTGTTTGAAATATATGAAAAGTAGAGGTTAGAATGCTCAAACACTGGATAAATGTGCAGGTTAACCCTTTCATGCTTCAGCATAAATAATTCTTCTACAGGGACACTCAAAACAATTCTAATACATTACGGTCTATGAACTTCGTTACCTTTCATACATATATCACAATTTTGCAGGCACTCTCATAAAAACTGCATTATGCTCTACTGGCATCTCTGTAACCACTGACCGACCGAAAATTTTCACAGATAAAAGCTGCACGGATTCCTAAACTTTTTTCACTAATAGAAATCTACGCTATTCCTGAGTATTATAGGCTACCTTTCATGCATATAGCATAAATAGCTCTTTTACGGGAAGCGTATTTCACAAGTGCACCGCTATATAAAGATGGGAAGAAAAAGAGCCTTCCTATTGGCTATTTCGCGATTGCTTCCATTACGTCATACATCGCGAGTTTCGGGTGTTCTGCTAGTAAACAGAGTGGCTATTCGGACCGGCCGGTGCGGATAGCTTACAGGCTATTCGGCCCGTTCTGTAGTGCTGCCATCTATATTTAAATGTTCGTACTAATAATTCACCAATAATTTATATAAAATTGTATGTTTACTTAGACCAAAGAAAACGAATTTCGTCCGCAATTTCTATTTTTAAAATTTATATTTAAGCTGTGGTCTGAAATGAGTAAGCTTTTAATATGAGGTATAAAACTACAAAAATTTAAATTCCCGTTAATGAAATTCAGTGTAAGCTTTACAATAAAGGCAATCGTAAGTTTCCGAAAGGTTTGACGACTGGAAATAGAATTGCATAAAAATTCTTTTATACATATTTAATGTATTCATGACGTTATTTTATACGTATGTAAAATTATCAAATGAAACAAACAATTTTGCAAATTTTTATACAATTCCAATTTTAACGATCATTAAATTCATCGGAAATAATCCTCGCTTGTTAACTTTGCTTATTATTTTTTTAATGAATTTTACATATATTTTTATGTAAACTATTATTTTTTTAAACATACTTCAAGTTTGCAGTATATATAAAGCTTTGGTTTAAAAAAAAATTAATTAACTTTTACATAAGGGATGAGGGCTCCTCACGTCATGTTCGTTTTCTTAAAATAAATTTAATGAGGCAAACAAATACAATTCTAAAGATGTAGTATCTCACGAAAGCAGGGCCCGATTATGAGCATCAGGGGCCTGGGGCATTGATGGATTTGGGAGCCCCATCTATGAAATTTGTTTTACTTTACATAAAATTTTGATATAAAAAGAATATTTCAGAACAACATTTGAAATTGGGGCCCTGGGCAAAGTCCCTATTTGCCCATTCGATAATAAAGCCCTGCACGAAAGTAACATAAATATAATAAAGTCAATAAAAAACACAGAAATATTATATTCTGCTCCATATATTCAACTTTTTAAACAAATCATGCAATTAAACAGGTTTAGCTTTCCGAAGAATAATTCTTTTATTTTATTTATTATTTCCCCCCCCCTTCTTTACGCGAAACATTGGAAAGAGAAATTCTAAAATGAAGGCAATATTAGTTTATTTATTAATAGGTATTTCATTTAATTTTTTGTAACCATGTCCATGTATAAATGTTTTTTGGAGTGCTGTAACATAGCTGTCGCGAATGACAAAACTAGATCTTCGAAGGCATACCCTGCCTCTTAGGTTCTTCAATAAGTCAAAGACGCGAAGAATTACACTATGTACAAATACTTTTATTTACAGAGAGCGGAGTAAAAACGTACATGTCGGCCTTGTGTCTCCGAGCCGTCTGCATTATCTCTTCGTACGAACATCGAAGAGCAACAAAAAAATAATAAACTCAAGCGACGGACCTACAGGCGCCGCTTAGCAGGGAGAGGCCATTCGCCACATCCTCCCACCTGAATTTACAAGGTAAATTCACCTCGTTCAAAATTACACATTATACAAAAAATTATAATAATTACCTGATTAGTGGTACATCAAACAAATTCACACTTCTCAAAATCAATATATACTTACATAATCTAAAACTGATGAGCTCACCTAAAATTAATAAAATCACATAATATAATTTACAATACAATCTCAACTAAATGGAAAAATGAATATAAAACAATAAATGTCATTCATATGCCAGTCTTTTGGGCACAATAATTTGCCTTCCACTTCTCGTGCAAACTGGCCTAGGAAAATTGTCATTTTCTACTTCCAGATTGTAAAGTTTTTGCACAGGTCGCAACAGTTCACAGTTTTCTGTTTTGATTCGTGCAACTCTGGCTTTACCGTCTTTACCTCTAATTAATTGAAGTACTTTAGCAAGTGGTCAAAAAGCGCGCTTCTTATCACATTCTAAAATCACAATATCGTTTACGGCTAAAGGTTTAATTTTCTTGGAGTCGGCAGTTTGTTGTCGAAGTTGTCCCAAGTATTCAATACGAAATCTTTTTCGAAGATGATCACGTACTTGTTGGATGTATTTGAGTCGACGGTTTAAACCTTGGCTGTCGATAACATCCAAGTCAGTCACACCAGACGATCTTATTTCTTGTAAAAACAGTGATGGTGTCAACGGTATTAAATCGTCTATGTCCTCTGTTACGTAAGTAAGAGGTCTTGAGTTCACGACTTGTTCGCACTCGCACAGTACAGTAATTAATTCTTCATAAGATAACACTGCTCTGCCAAGAACTTTTCTCAAAATTCGCTTCACTAATTGAATCATTCGCTCCCACCAACCACCCCACCACGCGGCAGTAGGAGGGTTAAATTTCCAGTGGATTTTCTCAACAGCTGTGGCACATGTGACTTCTTCCCAATCAATATTGGAAAGGGCTTTGTTGGCGCCCGAGAAGTTTGTGCCACTGTCACTGTACACAGTTGAAGGTCTGCCTCGTCTCGCTATAAAACGCCGGAGGGATTGAAGGAAAGCTTCTGTGGACAGAGACGTGACAAGCTCTATGTGTATGGCTCTGTATACTGCACAAGTATACAAAACTATCCAAGACTTGCGACCCCCCTTTAGGAACAAGGGTCCGGCCAAGTCGACACCGACCACTTGGAAAACTGCTGAGTCCTCCACTCTATCGGAAGGTAAAGCGATCGGTTCACATTCAGTTTTCTTAGCCTTGTGTCTCTTGCATCGGACACAGCGTTGGAGGACTGCTCTAATTGTTTTCCTGGCCTTCAGAATCCAGTATTGTTCTCTCAAATTGGTCATCAAGGTAGAGACTCCAGCGTGTAACAATTCCTGGTGCTTCCAGGAAATCAGCATGTGTACGATTGGGTGTTTAGAAGGCAAGAGAATCGGGTACTTAAAGTTATCAGAGTCCTGTCTAAACAGAACTTGTGTTTTTACTCTGATAATGCCGTGGTTGTCTATTACTGGTCTAAGGGCTTTGAAATCATTTTCATTTTGCTTCGAAAACGATTCACTTTGGATCAACCGGAACAAGGTCCGTTCTGCTTCTTCCATTTCGGAAAAGGTAAGTTCATCTGTTTTACGGACTTCTCGCTTTCGCGTGTTATTTATGAATCGCAAAATCCAACCCACAAGACGCACATTCTTCTTGTACGATGAAAAGTATTGGTAATACCAGCCGACAGGTTCCGACAGTCGATTATGGCTCACGAGAACAGTTTTGCGTTTCTCTTCGTCAATTAGAGCTTCATCAGGTGACACTACACTTTGAGGTCATGACTGTTCAGGCTCAATCAGAAATGTGGGACCCTCCCACCATTTGGACTGCAGAAATTGTTTTACGGAGCAACCTCTGGAGGGGAGGTCAGCAGCATTCAGCTCAGACGGAATGTGCCTCCAATTCTCCACCTTCGTCAAGGTTCTGATTTCTTGGACATGATTATAGACAAATGTACCCCATCTGGTAGTTCGCTGTATCCAGCTCAAAGCAGTCGTAGAATCGCTCCAGTAAAATGTGTTTAGTGGGATTCTAAGATCAGCAGCGATAGAGCTTCCTAATCTTGCACCTATGCAACACGCGAGGAGCTCTAAACGCGGGATAGTTATATTCTTGAGCGGGGCTACTCTGGTTCGTGATGCAATAAAGTTTACTGAGACTTGATCACTTGTCTGCACTCTCAAGAAAACGCAAGTAGCGTAAGCGTAGGAACTGGAATCGCAAAACACATGAAGGCTCATGTCTTCATCTTCAGACCTTTCAATATTAATCCATCTGGGTATTTTGACATTATTTATTTGATTCATTTCTTTTACCCAATTAAGAAATCTTTTTTCTAAATGTTCAGGAAGGTCCTGATCCCAATTTAACTGCAATTTCCAGCATTCTTGGAGCATTAGTTTAGGGAGTAGGGTCACGGGAGAAGTGAATCCTATAGGGTCGAATAATTTGTGCGCGCACGAGAGAAGAGCTCGCTTGCTAGCTACAATTTTCTCTTCCCCCCTAGAATCAATTCTACAAGAAAGAGTGTCATTTTTAAAATCCCAGTTTAAACCCAAAACATAAGTATATTCATCCTCAGACTGGGGTATGACCTCGGTTTCGCAGTTTGATTGCCATCCTCTCAGATTAAATTTCGCTGATGACAATAACATTCTTGATTCCAATACAAATTTATTCACCTCCTCAGAATTCTGAAAACTACTAATGCAGTTATCAACGTAGAAGGATTCCCTTAAAATTTTGGCTGTAGCCGAAAACTGATCTGGAACGTTATCCAAATGAACATTTAGCGTGGCAGCTAACAAAAATGGGCTACAGTTAAGTCCAAAAACGACCCTTCGATGCCTGTAAATTTCAATGTTCTCCCCTGAGATGCCCCTCCACAGAAAACGTAAGTAATCTCGGTCCTTTTCTCTAATGCCTATTTGCAGAAAGGCTTTTTCTATATCGGAAACTACTCCAACACGGTACATTCGAAACCTATTTAATAACGATGGTATTATTTCTATTAAGTTCGGTCCCTTCTCTAAACAGTCATTCAATGAAAGAGATCCTTTAACATGAGCCGACGCATCAAACACTGGTCTGACCTTCGTAGTTTCGCTCGACTCTTTGAACACTGGCCTGTGCGGCAAATAGTGAACGTTAGATTGTTTCACGTTATCAACCTCCTCTATAATTCCTTCCTTCAACCACAAATCAAAAACTTCCTGATAAACTTCAATTTTGTTCGAATCTATTAATTTTTTACGCGTATTTGCTAATCGCTTTTCAGACAATGCTCTATTACTGGGTAAGCGAGAATGCTCCAATACCCAGGGTAAAGCGACTTCATACCTTCCATCCGAGTCAACATTCAGGTTGTTCTTAAAGAATGTCATTGCTTCCTCCTGAATTTCAGTCTCTGTTTTGGTTTCAGCTGGGTCTCGTATACCAATAGCATCTAATTTCCAAAAATTCTCCGCCGATTTTTCGGTCAGAAGCAAAGATATACATGAAGAAGACTCGACATGCTCAGTTTCGTTTCGCGGAATTTTACCCATTAAAACCCATCCCAGACGCGTCTGCATTGCGACTGGGCCGCTTTCTAAACTTTTAATATTTAAAAACAATTTTCCAGCTATGTCACAACCAATCAGCAATTTAATGTCATCTTCCACCCTTAAAGTACTGTTCACAGTATCCGTTAAGCGTATACCGCTTCTATTCAATTCGTCGATCCACGGCCCTTTCGGTATTTTCCTTACATCAGAGCAAATAACTGATTCGCTCAAACAGTAAATATTACAACTGAATTTATTGTCGAGACTACTCAAATGAACTTTACACTTACGGTGTAATTTTTCTTTAGTTTCTAACCCGCCGAACAATTTATGAGTTAGTTTAACTTCGCCCTCGCTGTCACATCCTAAAAAGTCGATTAAATCATCGGTCAAGTACGTTCTTTCCGAACCTGTATCAAAGATTGCTCTAATTAATTTCTCCCGGCGCCCGTTCGACACTTTCAAAACAAGTGTTTGCAATAAAACATCTGAATTCTGCGCTTGGGAAGTCAAAACTAGGTCATTACTCTTTATCTCTGACTTTGAAATCGCGGTCTCTTTCCCCCCCTTAGAAGGGATGCGTTCACACATCACCGCTAAATGTTTTTTTCCACAAATTAAACACTTGACCCTTGACCTGCAATGGCGAGAAATATGGTTCCTTTTTAAACAGGACAGACAGACTCCTTTTTTCAAAATTATCTTTCTTTTTTCGTCTAAAGAAAGTTCACTAGCCTTAGCACACTGGTCTGACGAATGCGATTTATCAGAACAAAAAATACATAATAAATCTCTATCCTTAAAATTATCACCTACAAATAGATTACTGCTAGTAGCTACATTAAAGTCAGACTCATTAATTTTAAAGGATTTTCGATATTTATCAACACTAAGACTAGTACGGGCTAGAAGAATTCTTTCTTCAGCAATCACTTCATTTTTTAAAAATTCAAGAATAGAATTTAAATCACTCTTACCTTGCGACTTCTCCCGTTCCCTTTCCCAAATCCTTAATACATCTGGCGGCAGACACGATTCAACTAACGGGAACAAAATATACGCGTATTTATCTTCTGTTACTCCTAGAGATTCTAAGGATCGTAATTTTGTTTCCAAGTTGTCATAGAGCTTCGGAAGGTTGAACTCCTTTTTATTTCCGTTGTTGTTAAGTAAAACTAAATTCAACAGATCTCGGACATAAACTTGTATTAACATATCTTCTCTTCCGAATCTCTTCTTCAAATGCTCTACTACCTTAGAGTAATTTTCAGCCGTAGTGGGGAAACTGTTCACTATTTCGCGTGCTTTTGATTTCGGCGAAGTCGCTTGTATTAAATATACGAACTTTGTATGTTCGTCCAGCACGGGGTCTTCGTGAATCTTTTTAAACGTATTCCAAAAGCTTAGCCAGTTTCTAACATCACCGTCGAACGGAGTCAGGTTGATTTCGGGCAATCTCATTGCAGGGTGCGTGATGTTAGGAACAGTATTTTCCGCTGCAAGTGAAACCGTTCGCTGCACTGGCTTCGCATTTCTTAATCGCTTGACAGCTGCTTTAATTTTTATTAGCTTCTCTGTATACGCTTCACAGCTTTCGAATTCCTTTTCATATTCAGCTTCAGTAGCTTTTGTTTTCAAAATCTCGTTCAGAATCTCCGTATCTACAGCTCGTAACCGCTCACTCTTGTCATTCAACACCTCTAATAAATCTTCTAAGTTGTTGAGATCGGGGTCTGCCACTCCTAGGCTTTCGTTCAAAGAATTATAAGCCTTCGTAAATGCTGTTCGTAGAGGAATTCGCTTTTGTTTTAGAGGCTCCATTTCATGAATTCTTCGCGTCCTGTCGCGGACGCCACAATTTTGTCGCGAATGACAAAACTAGATCTTCGAAGGCATACCCTGCCTCTTAGGTTCTTCAATAAGTCAAAGACGCGAAGAATTACACTATGTACAAATACTTTTATTTACAGAGAGCGGAGTAAAAACGTACATGTCGCAGGGTTGCCAGATCAAAATTCTTGAAAATAGCCAAATGGCTTCTTAAAATTAGCCAAAAATAGCCACTTTGATTGCAGCGCCATCTTTTGGATTTTCGAGAAAACTTTTAAAAAGTCTAGAATATAGCATAGATGTAATTCAGAAGCGTATTTTCGTGATTAAATTAATAACAATAATAATAGTTTAAAGATTAGTAGATCGCAAAAATAAAGAGTTATTACTTAGAAATTTTGCGGAATTATAAATCGAACTGAATGCATTGGTTAGGAAACACTTTCCAACGATTGAGAGGGCGCAAGCGATTACTATTTGAGGAAAAAAATCTTACACACAGCACAGGCATAAATACTTTGTTGCGGAAATGTCGGTAGATTCATCAATATATAAAGAAAACTTAGCCTCTCTTAACTCTTGAATCATCTCTTCGAATAACGATAGGCTTATGACATTCTTAATGAGGCATGCACACTTTGTTTGGAGTTTCAGATCCTCTAGTGCACTACCTTTTGAATACTTTTTCACTATTTCACCTAGGTGATCAACGGATTTAATACTGCAGTGGCACTCAATAGCTACACTAAATTTTATACAAATTCTTTCAATGATTAATTTACAGCTGATTTTTTTTTTATAAATAGTGAACAGTGCAATTAATTTAGAGGATTTCAAGTCTTTCTCTTTATTCTTATGTTTGGCTAATTTTTCGTGAGTCACTAAATTATGCTTTTTAAGCTGGGATATTGAGCAAAGACACAACTTGCAAAAACACGCATTATCTTTCAGCATTAACCATGGATGCTCAATCTCCCATTCTTTATTATATTTTCTACTCATTATAGGCTAGCGTTTAATAACTGTAACTTAATAATTACTCAAGCTTACCGTAACCACCGCAACATATTCAATGCTTAGTACAACCGCACAACAAGGGCCGACCGAGTTGTATGGTGGGTAAAGCAACGTACTCCGGTTTCGGGTTCAACTCTCGGCGGTCGGGGTTCGATCCCCGACTGGGCGTGGCTGTCATTGTGTCCGTCCCTTCATAGGGGCGACGTTGGTCCACCTACTGGGTGTCCCCATAATAAAGTGACCAACAATTCCGGCCTGTTGTGGCCAAAGTCTTCAAGGCAGAGGCCGGCCATTAGGGAAAAAAAACGCACTACAAATAAATGTGCCCTAGTTAGCTCAGCTACTCCGTAAAGCCCACTTTCGCTAAGAATCAAAATCGAACAAAAAACCCGTCGAAACTCGAACTAAAACCAAAACAAAGCCACCACATTTGTTCGGAAAGAGGACAAAATGCCGGGTGATAGACACTGCTACGAATTGTGAGGTCCCCCGCAGACTAGACAAGAAACACGATATATATATTGTTTGTTTGTTTTCATATTCGCCAACAATTAGGGATGGACGCGAGACGAAAAATAGGAGTCTCGCGTCTCGCAAAATAGCCTAAAAGCTTTGTCTCGTCTCGCAAAAATCCCTATATCGAAATGTTAAAAATGTGTGTCTCGTCTCGCAAAAAAGCTGTAAATCTCTGTCTCGTCTCGCAAAAAAGTCGTCTCGCGTCCATCCCTACCAACAATTACAGAATTAAGCCATAATTTTGTGTTTCTTTTTAGCCACCAGCCTCAGAATTTAGCCATAATTAGCCAAAAAACGAGTGGCTAAACAAAAATTTTTCTTTTTAGCCAGCAGCTTCTGAAATTAGCCAAAATGGCTAAAATTAGCCACATCTGGCAACCCTGACATGTCGGCCTCGTGTCTCCGAGCCGTCTGCATTATCTCTTCGTACGAACATCCAAGAGCAACAAAAAAATAATAAACTCAAGCGACGGACCTACAGGCGCCGCTTAGCAGGGAAGGGCCATATGGGAGGCCAATAATGGGAGAGGCCATTCGCCACAATAGCTCAAATATAATTTTCACAGTGAACTTTTGTGTGCTAAGCAGATAATATTTTTGCACTTATTTAATTGAACAAACTAGTGTCAGGTTTAACAATATAAAAAAATCTGGAGTGACTCCACTCGACTTTCCAAACACTTACGATTAAGATCATTACCAAGCATTTTTATAAATTTTAATCGATGAATAATTCAAACATATATACCAAATTGAATCTCAATGGAATGCGCCGTTTAAACGCTAGCGCACTTTCAAGAATTTCCCTCCATAGGCCATAATGTAAAAGAAATCTTCGTCGTAGCCCTGTAGAAAAACTGTAAGTCCTATGCGTACCAAACTCAATACCGGTCTTGCGACGGTGGTTTGCAACATATATACCCAATTAGAGCTCAATCCAATGCCCCGTTTAGGAGCTATCGTGTTCACTCACATACACACACACATACATACATACACCTCGTAAAAATAGCATAAATGAATTCAGAAGACCTCAAAACGTGTCACCAAAATCTCGAAGTCGAATTTTTACTTTCCGAACATGTACCCCTCCAAAAAAAGTATTCGAGCAAGAGAGAAATTTCCTACGTTGGTTTCGTATATTAAAAATTATTTATCATAGAATATGAATTAGGCTATGTATAAATGCGACATTTTGTATTTCCGTAAAGTTGTGCATTTTTCAAAAACTCAATTATTATTCGTAAATCTAATATAGGAAATTTCTCTCTTGCTCATTGTAATCATGAAAAAAATCGAATTCGAGATTTTGGTGTATTTACACGTTTTGAGGTCTTCTGAATTCATTTATGCTATTTTTACGAGATGTGTGTGTGTGTGTGGGGGGGCGGCGGCAGAATATTTCCCAGGGGGGCAAAGACTACTCAAGGGGGGGGGGTAAAGACTACTTCAACGTATGGTTACCATGTTGGAAAGAGCATAAAGCAGGGGAAAACACTGCATACAAAAATCCAGGGGGGGGGGCATTTACCCCCCTTGCCCTATGCTGCCGGCGCCCTGTTTGTGTGTATGTGAGTGAACACGATAGCTCCTGAACGGGGTATTCGATTGAGCTCAAATTCGGTGTATATGTTATAAACCACCGTCGCAAGACCGGTATTGATTTTGGCGTGTATAGGACTTTTAGTTTTTCTACAGGACTACGACAAAGATTTCTTTTACATTATGGGAGGAAATTCTTGAAAGTGCGCTAGCGTTTAAACGGTACATTCGATTGAGCTCAAATTGGGATACATGTTATAAACCACTATCGTAAGACCGGTATTGATTTTGGTGTGTATAGGACTTAGTTTTTCTACAGGGCTACGACAAAGATTTCTTTTACATTATGGCCTATGGGGAGAAATTCTTGAAAGCGCGCTTAGCGTTTAAACGGTGCATTCGATTGAGCTTCCATTTGGTATGTATGTTTGAATTATTCATCAATTAAAATTTATTTAAATGCTTGGTAATGATCTTAATCATAAGTGTTCGGAAAATTGAGTGGAGTCACTCCAGATTTTTTCATGATTACAATACTTTCCTTATATGGTACATGTTCGGAAAGTAAAAACTCTCAGGTCATAAAATGAATGATTTTTAATTTTAAATAGTTATAAGCATAGTACATTTAAGATTTTAAATTTTCCCTTTGCATTGCGCTAGTTACAAGTACAGTTGCACACATTTAAGTAAATTTTAAAAATGTTTCCCCTAATACAACACATTCTCATAACATTTTTCTTTTTTAAGTTTTATGAGCGCTTTGTCCTATGACGTGAAATGGTAAAATGAGTAAGTATTCTTATAGATAAATTGTCATATTTAAAGAATATTATGCTAAATACTAAATAAACAATGACGTTATTTTATATATTTTGCAGCACTTATATTTAAGTAATTAGCATTTCATTGGTTCTATTCATACATTTAAAACATCGAAAATTGGTTCTCAGAATTCAGTATCATCAGTATTGTCACCAGTCATTCAAGGATTCTGACCTACCGTGCGGCTGTCGATCTGGAGCTTTGGTCGGTTTTCTCTAGATGTCACGTGAATAAGCGTTTGAACCCCTTAGAAAGTTTGCCGCCTGAGACATCCCTTAGACAGATTATCCCAAGTGTAGTGTTTGCCTTAAATACACAATGCAATACAATGTAACGATTCATTTTACTATCAAATGACCAAAGAGAATATGGCACTGCGAAATATTCATAAAAGTACTGTATGATCTGTTTTGCATAAATATTATCGGTTGTGTACTAGTAGAGTTCAGCCATTATAAGAACGGACTAAGGTATCCTCCTCCATTTTTCCAAGCACATATACTTCTTCAGAAAAAAAAGGTACTATACAATTACCAATATATCAAATTAACTATATTGTTTTACTAAACAAGAACAAGGGTCGCTGATCATACTGCAATACAATAAAATAAAAGGCAAGTCGTTTCGAAATAGTACCCTACAGTTTTGAGTACCATCTCTTATCTTCCATATGACAGTAAATCAACATTAAATGAGTACTAATGAATTGAAAGTTTAAATTTTATTAAAATGTAAATATGTAACCATATGTCGGGAAAAAACGCACAATATTGAAGGGGTTATTTTTTTAGATGAGCAGGGGGGGGGGCGTGAAATAAAAAAATGTAAGGCAGGAGTGGGCACACGAAAGGGCGCAAACAGAAGTACTTTCATGTATTTTGTATTTATCTCCATTGAAAATTGACATTCAGGTAATTTTCCAAGGACAGTTGTCTGATTTATAAGTGCACAGTATGCACAGTAGCCCCATTGCCCCCTAGGTTTTGGTGAAGTGAAATTTTTTTAAGCATTTGAATTTTTTTGTATCCGTTTTGCAGTAAAATGTTTCATACTCTGAAAGCCCCCCCCCCAGTAGAAACATTAGTATTTTCACTTAAATCCTGGTTTCAAATCAAATTTGTAGAAGAGTGGGGTGAAGGCGCTTTTTCCAGCTTCACATTAAAAACATAAAGAATGTAGGAAAAACTCTAACGGAAAAAACGCCAACCAGAAAAAAAAACTAATCCTCCCTTCACCCCCCCCCCCTTTAAACCAATAATTTTTACTTAAATATTGTACATGAACTTATTTCGTTGTTCAGTAAATATGATAATATATTTAATCAAATATTGGCTTGCCCCCAAATTCTTTTGTTTTTGAGTAAAGGAGGTGCTTTTGTAATTTCAGAGCATTCAATTTTAATCTATTATCATATTAATCACAAAAATTTAAAACCAAGCCACATGCCAAGATCATGAAGGTCATAAAAGGGAGGAAAGGATGGGAGGGAAGTCTTCCCTTCTTTTTCCTGGAAAAAAGGAAAGATTCCTCCAACAAAAGATACTATGACCGTCGGAAATAGTGTACGGTCAAGCAATTTCTTTGAGGTTGATTCCTGTTCAACTCACAAAATACATGTACTGTACAAACATTTTACATTTAAGAATATTATACCCAGTAAAAACATTTAAAAGCTATGTGATAATAAATATTTATCACATTTTTTATATCAGCTATTCTATCTAGAAAGATACATCCTTTTATTGAGATTTTTTTAAACAAAATATTCAAAATTATATAAATGAAAAATTTTAAAAGCTGAATAGAAACTGAATTGACTTCAAACGATTTATTTAAATTTTAATGAAACTTAAAATCATAATAATTTCATTTTTTTTTCTCTAAAATATTTAAATCATTTTTATTTCCTAGTTTTGTGGAACTTCTAAATAGTGATGAATTATATATAAATGACAATAAAACATTCAAACTAATATCAAAATATTCAGAAGCCATGTGCCTCATATTAACTAAAATCTTAAAGGTAATATGATATATTCTCTTGAAAATAATAAAATAAAGAAATAATTTAATTACTGAATTATTAATTTAATTAACTGATTGTTCAATTTGTGTGTATTCTTAGGACAAAGTCCTAGTCATTCGGTAACAAATTATAACATTTTCGAAAATTTTAAATACCATCTCTCACCTAACAGGCAATCCTAAAAAAAGAATATAAGACTCTACAGATTTAACATGCACGTTCTCTGTAATATATTACCACCTTTAGTCTGATTCGTAATCAGTTATGGATTATTATTACTGGTTTTCTTTTTATAAGTGCAAGAGTTTACTCTGATTCATGGTAATTTATCATTTAACTCTTTGGTTTTAAATAATAATTCTTAAAAATAAAGGATTTATAAGTATACCGTTACCGGGTGATTCAAAATAGATGTTAAGGCAATTATTTTTTAAACCGTAAGTGATCGAAACATACTTCCAATTAGAAAAGTTCGTCAAATTAAGACTAGCTTTCAGATATGGCATTTTTTTTACTAGGGGTGGTGTACATTTAAAATACGAAATTTAGTTTTTATACGATCCCTCTTTCTTACCCTTTATATTTAGAAGAATGTTGCTCTTTGTCTAAGAAAATTAATGAAACAAATCCCGTGTCTCTAAGTGAAATAGTTAGCGAGAAAATTAATTTTGAAAATGATGACTTATACCACTTTACCTACGGTGTTGGCGTCAGTTTTCAGTCAGTTTTAATATAAATTTTAAAAATAGAAATTGCGGACGAAATTCGTTTTCTTTGGTCTAAATAAACATACAATTTTAAATAAATTATTGGTGAATTATTAGTACGGACATTTAAATATAGATGGCAGCACTACAGAACAGGCCGAATAGCCTGTAAGCTATCCGCACCGGTCGGTCCGGATAGCAACGGCCGCTAGTAAACATGCGCCATTAAAGAAATAATTATATGAGACAACGAATTCCGATTCCTTCATTTATGACAGGTGCAAATATATATATATATATATATAAAAATACTATAGATTAAACAGATCAAGAATTTGAAGCTGAAAGAAAATCTGAATTTTAAGAAAAGGGCAATACTTGCTTAGCTATTTTTTTTTTTTTTTTTTTTTTTTTAGTACTCCTGTTTGCTAAATATTTCGAGTTGTTGGCGCCATCTACTGGATATGGAAATCAACATTTTTTATTGTGCGAA
>JAWZYV010010095.1:0-20364 GCA_038373885.1 Cheiracanthium punctorium
AAAAGCGAGTGGAGGAGGGGAGGGACAAAAGCAGCGATTTCGACAGTCTTCAGAGAATCTAACGGATAAAACTATTTTCGTGGATTTTTTTTTTTTAGAAAACCGGGAAAGAAAAAATAAATGCTCCTTGATTTCATAAATGGGGGCTGGGGTTCTCGAGGCTCTGGTTCTCATCTAGTTTTTTTGGGAGCATCGAAACTTGTGCATAATTCCTAGAGACCCACGACTGCAAAGCTTGCCAAAGTGGGGCGATTTTTTAGGTTGGCGAGAGTGGGAGTGTTAAAGTAGGAATCAACTCTTTCTTGTACCATAAAACACATCTATGGAATCGAAATCTGCACTAAAATTGCCTACTAAAACTGTATTACAATCTTTTCCAAGCTTATTCCAACTATACTTCACCATAATAAATACTGTTTGGAATAGGCATCATAATCCGCGAGTGTGCTGTGTTCGCCTTTCTTGTTAAATAAAATGCATCTTTCAAACTGAAATATATCTTAAAATCACCTACTAAACCTGTTTTGCAACCTTCCCCAAGCATAATCCAACTATCCTCTACCATTTTAAATACTGTTTGGAAAGTGTATAATCAATCTATGCATGTACTGTGTTTTCCTTCCTTGTTCCATAAAACACTTCTTTAGAATTGAAATTTATATTAAAATCGCCTACTAAAATTATTTCACAATCTTCGTCAGGTATTTTCTAACTATACTCGTAATATATGATAAATTGTCGCTTTTTGGTATCTCAAACAGTGATCAATAATCAAAAATTGCAAACCTTGTGCGACTTTCAACATTTTATTAATGCCCCCCCCCCCTCCATGATATCTGGAAAACACATCTGAAAGTATCTTCACCATGACAGTTCATATCAACAAAACCTGTCTACATGATTGCATAGACAAAATTCTGTGATTGAGCGAAATAGCACCCTAGTGCTAAAAAAAAAACTAAGCACATTTCATGTAGTGTCCATGTGCAAATTTGATCTTCTCATCCTTTTCAGCTGTAGACTGTTGTTTATACGGGAAGTTTAATTATAAGCACTGTGTAGTATCATTTGAAAAATATGTGCATTCAGTATATGCAGTTTCTCTCATGGTAATCCCAGTAATAATGTAATTTTACACTCTTTCTCCATGGAGTTTCTCTAATATTGTTAATTTGCTCCAGAAATCCGATAATTAACAAAACACTCCGATTATTCTATCTTCAAAATTTATTTACAGAGGCAGGGAGAAATTTTCAATTTTCATCCTTTTTCTAAATGACAATCTTTTACCGAGCATTCCTTTAGTGAAGTCTCCAATACCTAATGATTAAAAATTAATTTTTATTTTGCATATTTTAAAATTTTTTTTGCATATTTTTAAAATTGACAAATTTCATTATTTAAATTCATTTATGCTTTTCTGCAAGTTTTAATTCATTTTTGAAGTTAAGTCTACTTAAAATATGTACATTTAAAATGTGCTTGTGAAATAGTATTTATTAATGAAAATTATAACATGGCTGCTTGTGCAGACAGCCATGTTGCAACATGGTATTTTACTAGTTTAAAATAGTTGTTTTAGTTACTACTACAGTATTGTGTATGGCTATCACTACCTACATAAAGTAATGAAAATCAATATTACATTATTAAAACAGAAAAAAGCATTAAGCCTATGTTTGGAAAAAATTAACTCATCTATCATAGGTATCTTATCAAAATAGATATCTTACTCTTAAATAAATAAAAAAAAGTATGCATTTCTTTGTGAAAATAATCTGCAATTATAGATACATTAATAAATGTGTCACGGTTAAAATTTATCTGCTTCTGCCAGTAGTGCACACATAAAAAGAATATTTTAACTTTTTACATTTTAAGTAACATTTTTTATGTACATATACGTAAAAAGATTTAGTTTTTGTATATTATAAGTCAATTATTAAAAAATACTTCAATGAGGTGTAAAACCACTTTTCAATTTATTGTTCTGATGTCATTATATATATATAAAAAAAAATAGAAAAACACTTGATACTTGATAACTAAATACATGTTGAGTGCTGGATATCCGATCGGATATCCATATCCGGTAACCAAAGGAGCTTCGGATATCCGATATCCAGCAAAATCACTGTCCATGAAATCCCTAATACTATATTTTAAAATCTTAAACATCAATTATAATACCTCATCATTTTAAAAACATGTAAACACCCCCTGTTTTTACAGCAGTTAGACCACGGATGGGCAGAAAAACCTAAATCATAAACACTTTTCAGCCTTGTTGAAAGGTATTGCAAACAATTTAGAATCATTAATAATAGTTAAGAAATTACGATAATTTCCTAATGAAAAATTCAGTCAACCACAAAAAATAGGTAAAAATATTGAGTGTGTTCAGGACTTTTTGCCACCACTATATATTTTTAATGAAATTTCAGTCTTCATATAATTTTATAACTACTAGTATTAGGTATATGGGAAAGTAATGTCCTTTTTTTTACATAAAATTCAAACAAATAAATTTAAACAAGAAATGAATTACAAACAAACTGAGCCTAAGACTCATATTTGTTAAATTTTAAAGCGAGAATTTTATAGCTATTTTTTTTTTTTTCTTTCAAGAAAAATGGCCACCCTCCCCCTTTACCCTTTTCAACTTATACCCTCCTCTGAGGATTATATTCAAAATGTTCTGAAATGGATTTTTAGGTGTTTGTGAGAGTTGTAATTTACAGGAAGAATTTAAAGGATATATTTTTTCTTCTTTGAGATTACGGAAGATATATTAAATGTCAAAAGAGCGTTTCAGTCCCCTCTCACCTGTATATTGCAAATTTTGGATAATGCTCTCCAATCTAGCACTTACGCTAAAAAACTCACATGCCAAAACTTGTATTATTAGATTGAATAGCTTTGGCTAGGCAAAATATTAACATACGAAAAATGGACAGAACTTTCCCTTAGACCTAATATTTAATTTTGTTGACAAAACAGAACTACTTTTTAGTTACCACTGCATTAAGTACTGTCACACATTATTTTTCCTCAATCTTATTTATTTTATTTATTATTTTTTTGATAATGTGATTTTTTTCCTTCTTTTTAATACGTTCCTGAAAACACTCCCTTCGTTCCAAAATTTAAATTTGATTTTCACAATTAAAAATGTATTATACATTCAATACTTAATTTATAATAAATTTTGTTTGTCCAATGTGTTGTTACACAAATATGATGTACTGCAGACACAATCTAAACCATTTGCTTGCGTATGTTGACAAACCGGTCAACAAAACCATATAAGCTGAGATTTTTAACAATATCTTAATTAAATGCAAGTAAGAAAATATCTTCTTTTCGATCATGTCGCATCAATAATCACTGAGGTTTAAAACTTGGTTTAATGTTGAAAATACACACTCTGTCATATATACTGCAGTGGTTGTGAAGCAGGTTTTAAGAACTCTTTTTAAAAAAATCTCTCAACTTTTGAAATTGATTTTAACTTCAGATTTTCATTTTTTCAAATTTATCTTCTGTCGATTTTGCAAATTTGGGAGTAGGGTAAAATTTTAAAGAAAGGGGGAGGGGGGGTTCCAAAGGGTTTTTGTGAGTGTGGGCAATTTTTTTTTTGGGGGGGGGGAGGGCACTGCCTCCAGAATTGTAACCATAATTGCAAACCCCCGGCTAAGTGCCTGTAACTGCGGGACGTATAATAAACTAATTATTAATAGTAATTTACTAACTTACATATAACATGCTTACACGAATATAAAAGGGGCTGTAGCCCACCCTAGAAAATCAGGCCAGTTATGCCAATGGGGTGGGGGGATAAATTTTGTGGTTATAATTTAAATCAATAATAAAACAACAGCATTTAAGAATAATTGTAATCATATTAACCTCTTTACTTCCACAAACAAAACAACTTGTCAAACTTCTGCTCATATTTTGAGCATGAAACAGAACAGAAAAGTTTCAAATGTTTGTAGCATTAAATTACTGCAAAAACACAACTAATTTTGTTTTCTTCCTTTTGAATGCAAGCACAAAGTAATATAAATAAATACTTTGTTTAAAAACACATGTTAAAAAAGGTAGTACTTATAAGTTACTTGGTGATTACCAAGTGCTAAGTACATTTTTTACGTATGTTTTTATAGTTTTTATTTATATTATCTTTTAACACCAGTTTTTTGAGTGTTTTTCATTAAGCACTAAGTGGTTTAATTAATATTCCAAACCTTATAAATTCATTTTTACGTTAATCACTAGACCCCTTAAAAAGAAAAATCATAATCTCCATTAGTCTAACTAAAAATACATGAAATGTCAGGAGGATCTCACAATATTATTGTATCTATCTATCTCTCTCTATATATATATAATTTCCAAATGGGAAACATTTTATTTTATCTATAAAATCAGTGTAGCAAATTAAATAACTCTGTGTAAAACACAAATTATTTCATGTGTTTTATATACCTTATTGTTATTTAACTGAATTTGTCATGCTTTGCTTGTGTGATTACTTAACTACTTTAAATGTATACACAACATTGAAATATATATTTTTAAACAACTTTTTCAAATTAGCATAATATTGCAATTCCACATCTTTCTCAAGTAAAGAATTTGATTACAAGAGATTATATAATTATTTGTTACAATACAATTTAAGTAATGTCAAACTTTAGCCACTTTAAGCAAAAAAAATATAAAAATAAAATAAAATAAAAAAAGGACTATAAGCCATAAAAATAAGTGATAAAATAAAAGACATAAATCTGCAGAATAAAGAATTAAGCATACTTTTTTCAATTGCGAAGTTAATAATTAATCTACTTCTATTGCATCTCTTTAGATAATTGCGACTGCAACATTAAAAAAAAAGAAATATATAATATTGAAAGAATAAAATTTGAAATAAATTAAGAGTAAATAAAGACAACGATGTAAAATTATAGAAACAAGATCTCCTAAATAACATAATTCATTTTTAAACATTACTTACTAAACGCAGGATCATTATACGTATCGTCCAAATATAAACAAATGAAACGGTGGTGAAAATAAGAGACTTATTCATTTTAATGAACGGATTAAACTGATCAACTTGGTGGTGAATGTTTTTATTGGCTAATTTCTGCAAACAAATCCGAAATATCCAATAAAATGCTGCATAGCTCTTGGCGATTGTCTTATTTTCACCACCGAGATCAACTCCATAGAATGGGAACCGTACTAAAAACATAACCCAGTTTCCGCCTGGTTGCTGTGGCAACGAAGGGGGGAACTCCAGTAAAGGGGGAAAAACGGTGGTGAAAATAGTCGCTGCCCATCGTGGCGGCCGTTATGATGGTTTGTGTTGATCTCAGTTAGCCTTGGTGGAATGCAGCTTTTTCACTTTTTCAGCCCGAATGACATTTTAAATTAATCTGCTTATATTTCAGCGTAATTGTTCTTTGTTTTCTGTTATTATTTTCATTGATAGTGTTTTTTTCTCATACATTTGTTTTTATTTTTTTTTTATTTTTTTTATTTTAAAGTTTCGTATCAAATGGTGCAATTTTGTGCAGCGTTTGGCTGTAGTAACCACAGCGGAAAAGAAAAATGTCGAATGGCTGGTGTGTCGTTCCACAGCTTTCCTCTCGGAAATGAATTATGCTTAAAGCAGTGGTTGCACAATGTTAAGACATGAACAATGTTGAGACAACTTTGTTCCCACATCTTCATCCAAGTTATGCTCGGAACACTTCGAGGAAAGTTGCTTTGTGTACAAAAACGACAATCTGCGATGTCTTGTGAAGGATGCTGTGCCTACTAAGTTCTGCTTCGTGGGCACGAAAAATAAGCGAAAAAGAACATCCTATTCTTTTAGAGATACAGCTACTACACAGTATGTATGAATTATTGATTTATTTTTTTAAATGCAGCGTTTAATTTCTTCTTAATTTATTAAATAAATTATTATACGCTATAGAAACATGAAGGTATTGATTAGGGAAAAAAGTTGGGGAGGCATTTTAATGCATAAGAATTTCTTGTCCTGTGTATAAGAGTGATTTATAATGATTAAATAAAATTATTCAGAACATGATCTGATTCTTACTCAAGAAAGCAGCTTTGATGACACCTCTTTAGTGTAAATTTCTTTTATGTCATTTTATATTCGTCATGAGTATCATAGAAAATTATTTAAAGCTGATGACTGCCTAAAAGAAGACGAAGCTCAAAGCTGGAGCATGTTAATTCTGCTCCAAAACTTAAAACTTGTACCAGGATATAAGCCAAACACATTTTTTGCTTCAGTTTTCTCCTCACATATCTTAGTGCGAGTTTTTCATGTTCATTTCTTATAAGATTTCATGAAAAAATTTGTCTATCATTTTTTTAATGAAATATTTCAGGTATTCAGTTGAATTGTAGATTCATGAAAAAAAATGTTTGAATTGTTCATGTAAAAAATGTTTGAATTGTTTTGTTTACATGCTCAATTATCAGTTTATAAAATCAGATTTTATTTTATTTTTTTAATTGACGGAAATTTAAAATTCCATGCATAACCCGACTAAGTATGGGCCCGGGTTGACATCGCTAATGATTCATATTGATACAAGCATATGTATTAACATGTATATAATTTTTATGCATACTGATCATATATGTAATCCCAGGCTGGGCAAGGTGTCAACTCAGCCTTTCATCCATTGAGTAGGTCGATAAAATGAGGACTAGGCTTGCGTGGGGTCAAACACTGTGGGCTTTGCATCAGGATGACCACCTGGCCAAGGTATATGGCATCCGTACCCCAGAGTCCATGGTCGCGAAGGTGCGGTTGAGCAGCACAGGTCTTGTCCCTGCAGATGTTGTGCCAATATTTGACTTTATCATATATGTTCATATATATATCCTGCACATTAATTTCTACCATAGACAATAGTGATTTGGGTCCCAGGGCTCCATCCCCCTCCCCATAGTTACGCCACTGCTTGGGTGGCATGTCATATGTGACATAGTATGAAATGTGTGGCTTCTTTTGAGTTCTGCATGCAGTGTGTTGCTATTATTTTGCACTGTGAATTTACAAATTGTATCCCCTTCTTTGTCCGAAATTATTAGATTAGTTAGCATAAGCTGTATGTCATGCAGATACAAAGTTTATTTATTCACCATTTATTTCATATCCCCCCTGCCCTTGAAAAATTTTTCTGTTTGCGCTCTTGAAGTGACAATTTGTTTACATTTTTAGTTTCCTTTAATATTATAGTCTGTTTTTTTTTTTTTTTTTTTTTTTTAGGAATGTGGTCGATACAGTTCATATTCTTTATGCCTAATGAGTGCTTGTATAATTTTGCTGTACATTTGAAGCAGCAGCATTGTACTTGTACTTTTTCGGCTTGTAAAATAGGATGAAGTTATCTGCCCAGTTTTATAAGCTGCAAGAGTAAAAGAAATCTCTGCAGTTAAGTGCTGAAGACAGATGGCAATGTGATCCCTTTGTGTGAGTATGATGATTAATTAAAACAAATTTATTAATGTAAATTTTATGTATTTGTGATTAAAGAAATGAAACATTCCAACAAGTTTTAATTTCTTAAATGTCTCTTAGAGAAATGCTAAAAACAATGATCACTCTTTCCAATTGCAATGACACACATGTATAGTCGATAATAAATGTTCATCCTCAGGGCCTGATTAACACTTTCTGATACTATAGGCCTGCTGTTATTTTACGGCGCCCCCATTCCACAAGTAGAAATAATAAATTTTGTAGTTTTGAGGCCCGTAGACTTTTTTTACTATAGGCTCGGGCCTTATGGGCCTATTCGGTAATCAGGTTCTGTTCATCCTAGGTGTTTTATGGTCCATTTACAGATCCATTTCTGCATATCTAATTTAACGACCTCTACTTGATATCACAATGGACACAGGTTTTTCTTGTTGTTGTTGCCAAGTGACAATAATCAGACATAAGAAGATGTAATAATTTTACTTTTAATTAAATATTATCATTGTCTATTTTAATACAATAATATGTGTATTAAGGAAACTTGCATAGTAAAACAGACAGTAAATTTGTACTTATATTGAAGTGTGTTCTAATATGTAAATTCTTTTAACTCATTTGCGCATTGCAACACACATCCCCAGTAGAAGAATTTTCTGTATCAATCTGCAGCACCAGGAGCAGAAACCAAAATTTATCTGCGACCCTAACGTTCCCTGAATAAACTACAATAAAAACATGCAACCTTTTCGTACTGTGCAGCCATTTTAAACAACTTGCATACACATCGGCAGTAGTGCACACATGAACGAAACACAAAAAACAGAATGATATTCTCTAATAGGATACCTCACGCATATGGTCAAGGCGCGGAGTCTTTGTGGGAATGTGTCTGTTTTCTATTTGTGGTGACTCCAGCTCCCCTCAGTCTATCACCCCTTTCCAGAGACTAAACACCTGTGAGGCACTGTTCGCAGTGATATTATCATTGGTTGTTAGCTTTTGTCTGAAGAAGGGAGGATGCCATAACGTGATAGCCTGGGGGGGAAAAAAAGTGCATCTGACTGAAACACAAACATTTTTTTAACCTGCTAGATTGATCTGCAGCACTTGCTGCCATGCTGCGCGGTTTCTGCTACTGGGCAGATATCCATACTGAGAAGCATTTATATAAATAAAACAAACTGTAAAATGTCAGTTAGTTGGTTGGTTAGTTAGTTTGTCTGTGTCTCATGTAACTCCGAAACAGGTGATCTTAAACCTACCAAATTTTGTATGGAAATTCTCCAGGACCGGTCCCGACATACCTCAAAAAGATTTTTTCGAAATTTGAATTATTTTAGGAGATATCGATAAAAACACGTCGCAAAAGGATAATTTTTGCTCTGCCATTTCGTAATTGTAACTCCACAGTGGAAAAAGAGAGAATACAGCATATCTAGGTTGCCATATTTGGCACGTTTATTAAATGATTCAGACTCTTGAAGTAAAAATAAAAGAATGACGATTTTTTTAGTTTAGATTATTTCTAAGGTTGTTTTTTAATTAAAATATAGTGTGCATGTGAAATCAGAACAGGAATGAAATGTTTTATACTCGAAAGAAAAATAGGATTTGGAAATTTTACGAGACTGAAATGTGCAACTTTTTAATTTGGCAAAAAATAAAATGCTTGATGTGCGATTTTGGAGAGATGATTCTAATGCTTGGTGCAATTTATCGTTTGCTGCTTGGATTATGAATACACCTCAGAATAAGTTTTTAAAATTTTCATTCCGTTGGAATAGTGCATTTTTCTGTGCAGCTTTTCTCCATCTATTTTTAATGTAATACATCCAGAAAAAGAATGTTAGAAATTTTAATTTTGTTTAATCACAATCATGAATAATGATATACTTTCCAACTTAATGAAATGAGAACCAAGATAGGTAAAGACCCGCAGATTATAATCCCCGTAGCAGAAACACAGCGACAATGTCGCGGACACAAAAATCTGCTTGCGGACAGTTTTTGTCGGCATATTTTTAAAAAAAGTTTTTAATTTCTGCCATAAAAAAAATTATTTTTAACTGTCCGCAACTTTCTGGAACATTTTGCCGCAGCTCGTTACGCTGTCTCCGCTCTGCGATGACATCACTAACGCAAAAAACGCGCAAAAAGAATGGCCGAATCTAGCTTTTACACACCTCTGTGCCCTCCTGGTTTCACATTTTTATTATTTGCCAACGATCATAATTTTTTATTTCCCATGCACCATTTTGGATTCGTTTTGCGCCCTATCGCAAAAATGCATTTATTAAAACGGCCCCTTCAGATAAATACAATTAAATACAACAACCTCATCATAAAAATATGATTGACTGATTGAAAACGGCCCTTCTACAAAATTACCTTCTAAATCGGACCTTTCTCACAAATATTACTCGTTAAAATGCCTTTTACAAATGTTCTATTTTTTCAGATCGGTATTATTATATTGCATTTTTCATTATCTTTGAAGAGCTGAGTAACCTGAAAGTGCCCCTTCTGCAATGTTTTGTTTTTACTGACTCAAGTGAGAACTCGATCGGCGTCATGCGTATTTCGCTTAGGAAATGAGGGAAGAAAATATAGTTGAAAAATTCAATATTCTAGAGTTCGTCGCCAGCTGTATAGTTATTCCTCTTCTCTGTTTTAATAGTTTTGCACACTTGCAAGTTTTTTCTCTCTTTTTTTTTCTGAACGCTTTACTCTATTTAATCGGCTTTCTTATTACACATTATTCATAATTATTACAGATATTTACTAACCATAAATAGCTACGAATGATATAAAAAGTGTCTTAGCAAAACTACGTTGTGCGATTCTGAAATTAAGTGGGACTTCCAGAAATTAATCTGAAAATTGGGCGATTTGAGGCATTTTGCGAATACAGCACTTGCAGTGTATTATATTTTGCCAAAATTAAGCATATTAGTGACGTTTTGCTTCATCGGTGTATCTGGGGTTATTTGCGCCTGGTGCAGTCCTTCCGTTTTCTGCCACATTCTACTAAAGGCTAGAGCAGACTTCAGCACGTTTCCGTATGCTAGAATGGGTACTCAATGTATTTTTTCATATCTCCAAGACGGATTGCTGAGAAAAATGTCCCCATTGAATGTTTGACGTGCTTTTGTGGTTTCACGGGTTATCCTTTGTTGGCAAATCTCGACTGGTCATTAAAAGCCTATAAATTTTCGACCCTGCACTGCTCCCCCCTTTTACAAAGCGTGCACGTGCAAATTGACCATTAGAAAACTCCCCTCATGCCTCATATCCTGCAGCGCACGGCAATCGCACTCGAGTCTGTGCTGGCCTTAATTGTTTTTATCTTGCCGCCTTCACGGACTGCCAATCCCCCCCCCCTCTTATTACGCCGCTCTTTTGCTTATAAAAAAAGGTGGAGTAATTTCAGAATTAGGTAATTCAGACTATTGATAAGATTTGGTATTCTAAATATACAAATCGTATATCTTCTGAAATTTTGAAAAATTTCAACACTTTACTAAAAGAAGAAAAAAAAATTAAAGCAAAGGTAAAGTAATTCTGGGAAAGTAAGCCTTCAGGAAACAAATAATTGTCGTAGTTAGGTTATTCTTAGAATAAACTAGTATCAATTTAAGCGTATTTTGTTTTCAAAAACTAAAAAAAAAAAAATTTTTTTTATAAATAATTCCGTAAGTTTTTTTTCTTATGAAATTGTTCAAATACTTTCTGTAACAGAATGTTATTTATTTTAATCAGCTAGTTACAAAACTTGCTGCTTAAAATAAAATTTGTAATTCATACATTTTAATGTACTTTTTTTTACATTACGAAATTGAAGTTTAAGAAAGATGATTTATTGCTTTTAAGGGAACAGTTTACACCAAAGGTCAAAGAATCGATTTTCTTTCTGCTCGCTAAATTATAAAAATTTTGACACCTTATTTTTAATCATATGCCAATAATATCACGAGATACTGCAACTTTAGTTCCTACACTCAGTGCAATTTCATTGGCAAACAAACTTTTTAGATGGCCTTTTCTCCATGTTCATATTTTCTTCAATTACATGTTTTAAACATGCTAAGGCTTTTTTTTTTTTTTTTTTTTTTTTGAGATAAAGATTAAAATTTTTTTTTTGTACATGTTCTTTATTACAGTTCTTATCTGATAAATCTGTGCATGGAATTAGCCTTCAGTTTTTTTTTTTTTTTTTCTGTATTTTACAGAAATTATATGAAGATATGTTACATTTTATTGTTTTACACTGTATCGCATATCAGCACAAAAACTATATTAGACGTAATATTAGATGTATCTGAAAATCCAAGCACAGCCTTTGTGTAATATATTTTTGAAAATCCTTTTTTTTTTTTAATTGAACAAAAATCTTAATTTTTTTTAAGTAGAGAGATTTTTTAAAAATCAGATTTTTAAACTTTTTAAAAATTTTACTTAAATGTGCAGTTTAAAGAAATTTATTTTTTCAAAATGTACTATTAGTTGAACATTGTAATGCATCCAGTTCATCATTTGTACTATAGTTTTAAAAAAATGCTTAAATGGTAAACTGTTTCCTTAAAGGGACTTTGTTTGCATGCCACAAAAATAAATTAAAATTACTTAAATTATTTTAAACATTGTTTCTTACCTTTTGCAAATTCTGTGAGTTAAAATGTTTTTGATTTATATTTATGCTAAAATTTACATATCTTATTTATAATATTTTTTATTGATATATTTTAAGAATAAAAGAATAGTGCTTTTTTAAAAACTTATATTCACGTTTCATGAATGAGCAAACATCAAACTAGAAGAGTGTGTGTGTACATGGGCATCGCCAGAATATTTCCCAGGGGGAGGAGGGGGTGAAGACAACTTCAACGTGTGGTTACCATGTGGAAAAGAACAAAAAAGCAAGGGAAAACACTGAATACAATAATCCAGAGGGGCAAGTGCCCCCCTTTCCCTATGCTGCCGGCGGCCATGTGTGTGTAAGAGGAAGAACAAATACATTTCAGTAACTTGATTTTAAATGGTGTATATCCAACAGTTGGATGAAATACAAAGTTTGTATATGACTCTGAAAAAAAGAACTAACTATGCACCGTAAGTCAAAACACACATTACAACCCTACAAGTTTTGGGGATAAGCCCTAGTCCTTTTCAGATTGTTTCAAACCAGTTTTCTGTAATATGCTATCTACCTATACTTTTTCAGGGAACTCAAGTACCTTTTCTGAAAACAGGTTGTCCTTTTTTAATTTTTCCCCAGCAGACTTTTTTTTTTTTCTCTAGATTCAAGACTATTTAACAGCAGTGGTTAAAAATTGCTGGTTTTATTTATGAATTATCCACTAAAATTACACACAAAATTTTGCAGACTGATTATGAAACTCTGAAAGCTTGTCGCAGACCGCTACAAAACTTTCTGCCACTGGGACAGTGGCGGCCCGTGGTCAAAACTGTTAGTGCAGCCGGAAACATATGAGCCCCCCCCCCCTTCCTCCGGACAGGAATGGAAAATCTTTGTCACTGAATTCGAAAGCTGGCAGATTAAGCCCTCACCGAAGGAAAAAAAAAAAAAAAAAAAAAAAAGAAATTACATAAAAAATGTAAGAGATCCTATTTTACTTCCATAAAAAGGACATAAATTTCAAGCAGCCGCTCTTATCCTCAAAATTGCATTAATCTGTGTCTGATTCGAAGTTTCCTTAGAATTTTCTTTTGTAACGTTAACTTGAGAAGAAAAGAAAAAAAAGAAAACTTACTTATTTTTTATAAGTCAAATCAATTCTCCTTTCTTTTAAACTTGGGAATCAGTCAGTGATGCCCTCATAAAAAGGCGTTGCTTTAATTCAGATATCAATAATTTTAAAAGCTCTTTAAAATTTCCCATGTTTAAAGAATTTTCTCGCTCGCCATGTCCTCTAAATGCTAGTTCTTGCTTACTTAAAAACAATACTGCTTTGATGGGTAATTGTCCATTCATAAGCGTCTATTCAGGTTTACCTTCTTGATAAATTCAGCAATATAAAGTCGAGAGTTTGCCGAACATATATTCTCCTTACCCCCTCCCTCACTTCTCGAGCCAATCAGTCGGTCGAATTCACCACGCTCTTTCAAGTGCTGCCGACGTTTCAAAATCTTTGATGAGCTGAGTCTTAGCTGCATATCCCCATTATAGCCTATGCCAGAAGGACTGCTTACGTAATCGTTGTCATGGTAACGGTGCTGCCAATTTTCTTATCAGCGCTCTGGGCTGTACTAAAGATTTTCCCAATTGCGGGAAGATTAAAGTGCTTTTTTTCTGAATGAGCGATCCGGCCACAATATGGTTTTTTTGTTTGGTTTTTTTTTTGGAGATTTTTTTTAATTTACCGTAGGAATTCCATAATTCTAATCTGAATTTAGGAAAATTAGTAGAATAAATTATTTTAAAGTATGTGCTGATAATTTCAAGTGCAGCCCGGCTGTACTTGCTATATCCTACGAGCCGCCACTGCACTGGGATTATAATACGCTTTTAATATATATCACTTTAGTGCGTATTTAAAATCTGAAAGTGTTTCAGATTTTCTTACTTTTTTTTTTTCCCTTCCGTTTTTTGATAAAGGCGAATATATCCAGAAGCTCTTCAGAATTAGTATACAATGAAAATTATTTGTTCCTGTTTGTAGGTGTTTATCATTTAACCATTTTATTTTTGTAACCAGGGGCAGCCCGACACAGTAAGCATCGCATCTGGGTGCCGGCTTCGAAGGGGCGTCATTTGGAACTCAAAAACTAAGAGCATAAAAGGGGGTGTCATTTTTATATTAGCAGAGGGCGACACTTACTGTAGGACTGCTCCTATTTGTAACCATCTTAATTTTAAATTCCATTCAGAATCTGAGAGATTTCAGTGCCAAGGAAGCCGGTGAGGAACAGTATTCTCTTTGAACAATATTTATTAAGATGGCGAACCAACTGGTCACGGGAGGCGGCTAGTAACTTGTACAAAACTAAAAGATATTGCTTACCTTTTGCGATTAACTCTAACATTGTACACTTTGGCAAGTTATCTCCACTTGGTGAGGTAGCACACTTCACTGGCAATTAGAGATCTGTTTTTAGAGTATCCAACAGATTTATTTGAGAAGGCAGAAATATGAATATTTCTGTCATTCCCAAAAAATCAGTTAGCATATTACTCTTAAAACTATACGGCTGAAACTAATTAAGTTCAACATGTTATAGTAGTATATTTTTAAACACTAACATAGTAAATGTAGGGTATCTTAATTAAAAGCACATTACAAGAAATCATGTGGTTTAAAAAAAAAAAAAGAAAAGAAAAGAAAATGCTATTGCAATGCACTCTGCATAACTATGTAACGTGTATTAATCAGGAGTGTTAGAAAGAATATGAGTTGCTGTTCATGCATTGCAAAAGAGTATAATTAACATAAAGACGAAAAGAAACGATAAAAGTTTAAACATACTCACCATAAAACTTTAACATTCCCACTCTAACGAAAGCAAATACAAATCGCAAATTTAATTTGCGAGTTTAATCTGTATACCTTTGTACAAAAAATTATCTTTACAAAACTGACTACTGAACTTATATCGTTATTGAAATGTTTTAAAACACTTTTGCAAGTCCTTTTATTTCTATTCGATCAGGGCTGCCAACTACTACGCATTTGGCGTAGTAACTACTCATTGTTTACTTTTTCTACGCTCTACGCAACGCATGTTGAGAACTACGCTTTTTTCCTTCTTTTTCAAGGAAAAGAAATCTACAGCCAAAAATGTACACTCTTATGTAAATTTGGTATTTTTTTTATTTTTTAATAACCCGATCTTATTTTATGCTTTGTACGTTGATAGAAAGATATCGGCGCACGCCTGCCAAGTAATCGACTTGACCAGGGGTGATTGTGAGACTTCTTCAAAAACCCTGAAAGATGCGCGGTGAAAAAAAAGCGTTGTTTTTAACTTTTGGAGCAACAACCAGTGAAAAAACTAATAACCATTTTTCTAAAATGTATTAAAAAAAGTATAAAAGTATTTTTTTTTAATAAAAAAATATAAAATAATATAAAGGTATTTTTTTTAATAATGTTATACTGAAATAAAAATTGTTAAAACCTGGTTACAAATTTGATAATAATAATAATACATTTACAATAATACATTTTTATTTAAAGAAATCATTTAGCGTTTTTAGTTTTTTTGTCTGTTTGCTCGTAGAAGCCTGCGTCAACTGTTTCCTTTTAGAAGGCTGTAACTGCTTACTTGTCGAGGGCTGCGGCAACTGTTTACTTGTTGAAGGTTGTGGCAAGATTTTACTTGTTGAAGGTTGTGGCAACTGTTTACTTGTTGAAGGCTGTGGCAAGAGTTTACTTGTTGAAGGTTGTGGCAAGATTTTACTTGTTGAAGGTTGTGGCAACTGTTTACTTGTTGAAGGCTGTGGCAAGAGTTTACTTGTTGTAGGCACTGGTAACTGTTTACTTGTTGTAGGCTCTGGTAACTGTTTACTTGTTAAAGGGTGTGGCAATTGTTTACTAGCAGAAGATTGTTTCTTTTGAAGGTCTTCTTGATATAAATTCCAGCTGGAAATTAAATTTTTCACCAATTCTTTGTTTAAGGGCTGGGTTACTGGATCATTAGCTCCATACATATGGCAGGTAGTGGTATTTTCTGATAACAGTTCATATTTAACTGTTAGAATAGAATCTAGTGAGTCGACAGATAGAGATGTTCGGCTGTCTGTCATTATTCCATCCATCAAATTAAAAACACTTTCAACAGATGGTCCATGAAAGCAACTCAACATAGCTATCACTAGTTTTGAAAGTGATGGGTACTTAGAAACACCATTCTCTGTCATGGCAAAAATATTTGTCCAGTATTCATCTATAGTACATAATGTATTAGTACCATCGTTATATTTCATTGTCTCAGTTATACATGCATCACTCTGATATTTTCTTATTTCAACATGCAAATTTTCTCGTTCACTGTCTGTGAATATATGTTGAACAGAAGCTGACAGATTCATTAATGCAGTTATTGTTGAAGTTTCCCCTCTAAGATCTGGATCTAGCCCACAAAAATTTATAAGGGTTTGGTTTCCCAGAGGTAACTTTTTTTGCATATATTGCCCTGCAGTAACATATGCTTTCTTTAGCATATTAATGAAGCTACTGGCAATAATGTGCTTCTTAGTAAGTTCCTTAATAATGCAAGATGCATCACTTCCAACAAAAAGTAGTGCCTCAGATAAGCTGTAATTGGTATTACTCACATCTAATTGTAACAAATCTTTGTAAGATGCGCATCCATTCAAAATTTCTGGCTTTATAAAAAAACTCATGAACTCTCGTAGCAGATTATAAATACTTACATGCAACAAATGAATCATGGGATGCTTATATTCAAATAATTTAATGTACTTATTAAAATGAGTTAAAACAGATGAAAATAAGCCCATGTGCAGCAGTGTTTTTTTCACTTCTATAAACAGCCCATTAATGATGCGATTTTTTCGAGCATTTCCTTGTTTAGTCAATTTTTGTGACTTTAGCTCAGAATACAACGAGCTAATGGTTTTTTCTTGTGAAGAGGATATGTTTCGCTTTTTGTATATATCTTTGACATATGAAATATAGATTTCTTTGTCACTAATAGATAAATAATGAAAATAAAAAATCACTAGCACATCCCATACATCTTTCAGCCTGTCAATAACAACCAACAGGTATAACCATCTATGGTCAGGCCTACTTAAAGGTTTCAGTTTTTTTACACCTAAACATATACAAAGTTTGAAAAATATTTCTCTTTTAGAGGAACTCTTTAAGTCATAATGAACATCATCACACAAGCTTTCCAAATGGTGATCAAAGCAAGAAGTAAAATATTTTGCCGAATTATTCACAGTATGGCATGTGTCGCCATCTATGTCCAATAAATGTGCTGCTTTATTGTTTCTAATTTTTGTTTCCACACCAGCTTTTTTTCCTCTCATGGTATTGCAGGAGTCCATCAAGACACTAATTAAATTTTCCCAGGGTATATTATTAGATTCAATTATGTTTACTACATTCAAATATATATTTTGTGCAGTGCCACTTTCAAGCTTTAAAGAGGAAAGATGGTGAGTTAGTACTTTTTTCTGCTGTTGACAGTAAAACTGCACTAGGACAGCCAATATGCTATCCTCTGCATTATTTGTACTGCCATCTATGTTCAGCGAAAAATATGAATTTTGTAACATTGACACAACTTTTTCTTTAATTGTCTTTGCCAGACCATATTTTAATTTATAGGAAACAGTAGTCCTGTTCATAGATACAGCTTGTAAAGCTGCTTTATCACGTCCTAATGTGACTGCCAGTTCAATAAGTTTAGGACACAAACTAAAAGATAGAGAGTTTTCTGCAATAAATGCAGAAACAAGAGCTTCTTGCCTTGCTTTCCTTGTATGAATATCGAGAGGCCGATCTTGATCAATAATATCATTCCTACTTGCATTTGCATATTGACTTAGTGATAGCGAATTTTTTACAGATTTAGAGCATCGTACGTGCACACCAGATTTGGCGTGCCTTAAAAAGGCTTTAAAACCTTCATTACCGTATTTTAATGTGCACTTGCACCAAACACAATAGGCATGACCAGCTACGTCAACTTTTTTGCACCAGGAACGAAGAAAATCTTCATTTTCATCACGCTTTTCCAGCCACTCCCATCGAAAAGTATTGCGAACAGTGTCATCAGCAACACTCAAATCGCAGCTCACATCCAAAAACTTCATCCTGCTTTGTTAAAAAGTAAAAGATGATTCTCATTGCAAAAGCTTCTTCATTCAACTTAACAAATTAATCAACGACCGCTACTAACAAAGACGTAACCAATGCATGGAGCAATGTGCGGTGTAAACACGCAAATAACCGATGCCACAAGCTGAAGCTAAGTTCGCGCGAAACAGAAAACCTTCCCTGGTGTTCGTTTTTCTGGCGCTGGTAGTCGTAATCATTAATTTTTTGTTTTTCGAATGCGCGCTTGTAGTAGATTGAGGCGGGGAGATGCTTACGCTTTGCGTCGTCAGAGCACTAAAGATTAAAACGGGGTGGAGTATTTTCCTTTGAGAGGCCGAAGCAATTTCGCCGGTCTGCCGCCAGCCGATGATCGTCCTAAAAGCTCAGTGTCTACACCGTTGTCTCTCTCCCCTCCCCACCCGCTCGCTGTCGCCCTCTCATTCTCCCACCAGACGCTTTGGCCTCCATGGTTTTGGCTGAATAGAATGAATACTCATTCCGTATCATCTCATCTTATTTCGTAGATTGTGTTCGATTGTAAACAACGTAACCCGAATTGGATCTCTGTTATCACGAATTTCGTTTTATGAAACTTATTTAGAAAAATTCCAGAATTGCTTTGCGAAAAGAAAAACCCGGAATTCCGGAAATGACTTTCTCAAAATACCCGGAATTCCGGGTAAACCCGTACCACAAACACCCCTGCTTGACGTCGCGCGAGTTGGCTGGCCGTAAGATTTTTCGACTCCTTGGCTCTCTCCCCAGCCACGGAAACTTTCGCTAACGGATTTTGGCCAATCGGATGACTCTGCTCAGACGGATTTCTTGACGTCAACGAAAGCTTCCGTTTCTACGCCTCGGGCAACAGAAATACGGAGGTGCGCGCATCATCTATTTTCCATGGTAGTGTGTGCGCTGACGTTCTTGGTGAGTGCGTGCGTTCTTGGCTCCCTCCCTATTTTGTGCTGTAGGGAAAGAAATATGAATTGCGCGCGCACGGATTGAAATATCAAAGCGAACTAAGCCGCGTTGCGTTCTTTAGACGTATAGTTTATTTATCAGTTGCCGTTGTCATTTTAGTTTAGTATATCGCGTGCATGTGCTACTTTATAGGACACCGTGGTTTATCGCTATGTTAAAATAACAGAATTTACATTGATTAAACGTTTGCAATATCAACTGAGGCTGAAAAAAAAAAAAAAAAAAAAAGATTGCGCGTCAAAAGGCTAAGCATCAATATACATCCTACTTTTTTTTTTCTTTGGCTCCAAAATTAGCGATAAATGCAATATTTGACGTTTTTCTGAAAATGCGAATAAATTCTGTGCTACATTCTGTTTTTATTCTTTTTCACAACGATTTCTTAACATTTTAAAATTATTTTTTGTTGTAATCTTTTAATTTTTCGATTATTTTTATCGTTAAAATGAAACGAGGGGTTGAGGGTTGCGCCCCCCCCCCCCTCTCACATAAAAATCAATTGTTAGTTAAGTTCTGGAAATTTATGTTTTTTCGATTGTTAATCCTAAATTCTTGTAAGAAATATTCAAATTTTAATAGTGTAACCGGTTGGAAAACACGTTTGGAAACGCGATTCCGCAGCTACTTTGTTTCTTTGGCGCCGTCAAAAACGGCATTTTTGGCACCAAAAATCAAGGTAGGATGTATATTAAAGGTGGACCCTTAAATATGCAATAGATAATCCAGAAAATCTGTTTGTAGCATTTGTGCTATAAGTATCATATTTTTCTTTTCTCTATGTAACTTTTTTTTTAGATAATTTTTAAGGTCAATGATGCAATAACTTCAGGGTGTTTTACCCCCATATGCAAGCTCTTTATAATGATCATTATTCCTAATGATTATCATTATATTCCATCATGATCATTAAACGGTATGCAAGCTCACAGAACGGCAATCATTTTCTTTAACGTACCCGGAAAAACTGCTGAATTTATAATGACTGGTTCAGACCACTCATTATCCGAAGTGATCGTCAATATTTGATTGTTTACAGTGAAGAAGAGGCTTTGT